>WSYH01004983.1:30016-48148 GCA_036426205.1 Ascaphus truei
TACATATATTCACCCACAACAACATGACATACATACACAAATGTTTTCCCTTTTGTGTTTATTATCAGGGAGTGGAACCGTATAGAGATACTTGGCATCACTATACGATGCACCGTGTTCATTACCAGGGGGTGAAAATTCATAGAGATACTCCGCACCATTTTACAGCGCGGAATGTTCATTATCACGGGTTGGAAGTGTATAGAGATACTCAGCAACCTTTTATAGTGCAGCATGTTTATTATTACAGTGTGGAAGTGTATAGAGATACTCAGCACCCTTTTATAGTGCAGCATGTTTATTATTACAGTGTGGAAGTGTATAGAAATATACCCCACATCATTATACAGCGCAGCGTGTTCATTATCTGGGGTGGAAATGTATAGAGATACTCCTCATCATTATACAAGCGCAGCACGTATATTATCAGGAGGTGGAAGTATATAGAAATACTCTGCATCATTATACAGCGCAGCACAATATATTATCAGAAGGTGGAAGTGTATAGAAATACTCTGCATCATTATACAGCGCCGCACATTTTCAGTGGGGGAGACAATCAGGCATGGGAAGGTCATGTTCTCAGCGAACTGACTGTACGTATTCTCGTCCAACTTACGGTATTACTCAACGCTCGCGCACGTTACTTCTCAGAAGTGGAAGTTATAAACACTCCGCATCATATACAGTGGCATCGTTCTTAATGCGGAGATGAAAATAAGACCTCCTCCATACATCACCCTCAGCGGGATAAATAATGCTGAGTATTTTCACCTTGCCCTCTTTATGCGAGCGGGTTAGTGGTGATGAATGCTAGACCAGAGTATGGGGGCGTGGTGGGGGGGTGGGGGGGGGGAGGACAGCTGCCGTTCTTAACAGATCCTTCGGGGGTATTTTAGGAAGTCTTACACATTTCTCATACTTACGGGATCGGGGTGTCTAAAAAGGAAGACTGGGTGTCTTGTATCTTTCCACCCACCCCCCCCCATCCTTGCCAACGTCTATTAGGGGGGGACGGGAAGTCGATCGAGGGGTGGAAGATGGGGCTGGGATGAGGATATACCCAGGTCAACTGCAGCGTAGGAATCTCTTCTGCGGTTTTTAGGCCGATCCTTTCCCTGGCCACTAACGAAGAAAGCATGTGCTGTGTGCTCCATGGGATTTGTCATCTATGAACCCATGAAATACCTTGTGTTAGATAAGGGGTTATATGCGGAGTGCTCTGCAAATCCTATGTACATATTGCATGAGAAGGTTTTGACCACAGTACAACATGCAACACTCCGTTGTGGTTGTATATGTATATATACTAGATAAGTTATGGTGGGTGAAAAAGTTATGAAAAAACCCTCCACCGTATATAGCATATAGCAAATAAAAAGATCACTTGTGAGCACATTCACATGTCTAGACAGTCTGCACCCTGTTTTTCACCATTATCACCTAGCATACGGTGTTTCCCCTGCAGCAAAGGGATTCTGGGAATTAATTGCAAATGAGCACTGTCACCTTTTGCCTCAATCCATTTGTGTGTGTCCGCTCTGGTGTGCATGTCATTTCCCAGACCCCTTGCTGCAGTGGAAGCACTGTATGCTGGGTCAGGGGTGCGCAAAGTTTCTGACATGCTGCCCCCCCCCCCCCCCCCGTCTCCACTCCCCTCAGCTCGCGCTCTCTCCCCCTCCCTGCACGCCTTCAAATGATGTAACCGTGTCATGTGACCATCACTTGCCATGGCACCGTGGCGCCACTGACCCCGCCGATTCGTTGTACCGCCGTTAGCCACGGGAGACCGCGTCGCTGGAAGGGTACGTAAGTAATTGTTACAAGAGGCCTCGCCGCAGCGATCCCCGGTATTTATTTTAAATGCTTTCGTGGAAGCGCAGGCCCTCTGCACAGCCACGCCCCCCCCCCCCCCAAAATCCTCGCCCCCCCACTTTGCGCACCCCTGTGCTATGTGAAATGGCGAAAAGCAGGTTGTTTTGATTAGATATTATATATATATACACAAACAAACACAGTACAGGTTTAGTGAACGGGAGTCTCTCTGCCAGTGAATAGGGTGGGAGTTGGACCCTTCTTGTAGACCAATCGTAGTGTATGATTCAGTCCACTGATCATATTGTTCCCGTGTGTGTTATACGCAGGATCACAGAAACCGTCAAGATGGGTGAAGAGTGAGTGTTTTTTCTGATTATCTGTCCGTCTATATTTTGATCCGTCTATCATCTGTCTACACCTGTTTCTATCCTCTATATTTATCTGTCCTATATTCTACACTAACACACCTGTATCCATCTATCTACATCTCCACTCCTCCTGTGTATCTATCCATCTATCTACATCTCCATCTCCTCTGTGTATCTACCATCTATCTACATCTCCATCTCCTCCTGTATATCTATCTCATCTATCTACATCTCTATCTCCCCCTGTTAATCTATCCATCTATCTACATCTCCATCCTCCCCCTGTATATCTATCCATCTATCTACATCTCTATCTCCCCCTGTATATCTATCCATCTATCTACATCTACAGCTCTCCCTCCTGCATATCTGATCCATCTATCTACATCTCTATCTCCCCCTGTATATCTATCCATCTATCTACATCTCCATCTCCTCCTGTATACTAGTCCATCTATCTACATCTCTATCTCCCCCTGCATACTATCCATCTATCTACATCTCTATCTCCCCCTGTATATCTATCCATCTATCTCCATCTCCTCCTGTAATTCTATCCATCTATCTACATCTCTATCTCCCCCTGCATATCTATCCATCTATCTACATCTCTATCTCCCCCTGTATATCTATCCATCTATCTACATCTCTATCTCCCCCTGTATATCTATCCATCTATCTACATCTCCATCTCCTCCTGTATATCTATCCATCTATCTACATCTCTATCTCCCACTGTATACAGTATCTATCCATCTATCTACATCTCTATCTCCCCCTGTATATCTATCCATCTTCTACATCTCCCTCTCCCCTGTATATCTATCCATCTATCTACATCCTATCTCTCCCCCTGTATATTTATTCCATCTCTACATCTCTATCCTCCCTGATATCTTCCATCGATCTACATCCTATCCTTCTCCCCCTTATATTCGTACCATCTACTACTCTCCATCTCCTCCGCCATACTATCCATCTTCGTACATCTCTATCTCCCCCTGTAATCTATCATCTATCTACATCTCTCTCCCCCGTTATATCTATCCATCTATCTACAATCTCCATCTCCTCCTGTATATCTATCCATCTCTACATCTCTATCCTCCCCTGTAATACAGTATCTAATACTATCCTACTACAATCTCTATCTCCCCCTGTATATCTATCCATCTATCTACATCTATCTCCCCCTGTATATTTATCCATCTACTATCTACACTCATCTCCCCTTGTATATCTAATCCACTATTACATCTTCGCCCCCTGTATACAGTATCTATCCATCTATATCTAATCTCTATCTCCACCTGTATATCTATCCATCTCTCCTCCTGTTCTATCTCCCTGGTATCGATAGATAGATAGATTCATAGATGGATTGATAGATTCATAGATAGATTCATAGATAGATTGATAGATAGATGATAGGTAGATAGATAGGTAGATTCATAGATAGATAGATTCATAGATGGATAGATAGATTCATAAATAGATTGATAGATAGATAGATAAATAGATAGATAGATAGATTCATAGATATGTACATTCATAGATAGATTCATAGATAGATAGATTCATAGATGGACAGACAGACAGACAGACAGACAGACAGACAGACAGACAGAAAGACAGACAGACAGACAGACAGACAGACAGACAGACAGATAGATAGATAGATAGATAGATAGATAGATAGATAGATAGATAGATAGAGTGATATAAAAGCCCCCACTGTCAGTAATAAAGTAACTTTTCCCAAAGATAGATAGATAGATAGATAGATAGATAGATAGATAGATAGATAGATAGATAGATAGATAGATAGTGATGTTGTATTACATAATTTTGTATCAATATACAACTTTACTTCTAATATGCTACATGCTGTCATTATTATAGCAACTATGTATATTTATTTGTGATATCCATTACAATACAAATATATGGGAGGCTAAGGCCGGGATTATACATCATGCAATAGCGCTCGCGCGGCAACCACAAATTGACTAAAGCCTATGAGTCCGCTCCTAGTGCGCATGACGGAGCGTGATGGCATGACCACGATTTGAAGAGACAAAAAATGTTGTCTTTTCAAGCGCGGCTGCATGACGTCCGCATCACGTGAGTGGTTCAGCTAATGAGGGCGAACCAGCTCGGTGAAGCATCCATCACGCCCCCCCAATCTCCTGCAGCCAAGTTCACAGATCGCTGGGGCTGCAGGAGTGTGCAAGGCTATGCGCTCCGTTTCGCGTCGAGTATTATCTCAGCCTAAAATGAAATATGCTGTCTCATATCTGGACGATACACTTACACAGTGTAGTTGCCTGGAAGATCCATATACAATGCACTCATACTTCACATGCATATTATAATAAACATGACACATTATTACTATGGATACCATGTAAACTTACAGTAACTTATAATAAAGGATACCTGTTATTACATACTACTACTGGTTTGTTATGTCCGCATTTTAATGACGATCCATGTATACTAATACCTGTGATGTGTACATATGCTGACTTCTACATAGATGATGTTGATGTTGTTATAACCCCTACCAGTGGCGTGAAAATTAGGGGAAGGTGTTTTCTGTATGTTTAACTTCGTAAACACACCCCCAGACCTGATTGGCCGATGGAGGCGAGCCCCCACTTCCTTATTGTTCCGTGAGCTGCATCCACGCTGCGATTGGCCGCCAGCCACACTATCATGCTTTCCTATTGCAGCGGGGAAGATAGAAAAGTAAAACCTGATCAGCGCTCCAGAGCTCACTCCGATCCGATTGTGGTGGTGAATTAAGCAGTGCGCTCTGAGGCAAAGGAGGATCGGAGAGACCAACAAAGCAGGAAATTAAAAAGTGCTTTGTGCTACAAGGCTGTAGCTCTGCCAGAGAAGATAAGAGCAGGCGTTTCAGCGGGAGATTGGAAAGTGCTCTGCTGCAAATTGTACCAGAGAGTTCTGGACAGTCCCTACACCAATGGAGTGTGGAATCAAGCCCTGGGTACGCCTGTGGTGTGGTGCTCATCGCCTAACCAGCTAGAATCTCCACCCCTCCCCCATATGCTTTTTTTTTGTGAGTATACAGTAGCTCTGATTGGGTTTTTGTGTTGGGCTTGCTGGCTCCGGCTGGAATAAAAATTATTTATTGAACTGCTCTTTCCTGTGGGCATGTTTACCACAGTAACAATCAATGGGTTTATTGGCAAGTGTACTGTTATGCCAATGTTATTTTATTGTGTATTTGTTTTGTTTAACAGTAAAATGGGTAAATGTGCTATTAGCCATTTTTATCTAATAGTGCCTTTGCCCATTTGTATGTGTGGTGATGTGGGTAGAGGGTGTGGCAGTAGTTCCCCCGGAGAGGGTGGCTAATCCTCCTTGGTGGGTATTGGGGGGAGGGGGGATAAACCCCTTAATTACTATAGTGGTTACTAAACGCTAAGGTAATGAAGGGCTTAGTGGCCAATAGTTTTTTATTTTTTATTTAATGTTGCTGCCCACGGAGAACGAGGAGGACGAAGATGAGGACAAGGGCAGCCTTCATCCTGGAGGATTAAGTAGATCTTTAATTTACTTTATGCTGGCTGGCTAATGTTTTATTTGTAATGGGCAAATGAACTATTATCCAGATCTGGATAATAGGGATTTTGCCCATTATTATACGGATACGAAGGAACTGTTCCCAAATGGAAGACTTCGAAGACCAATCAATGGTCATAACAAAAAGATTCATGGAAAAGGGGTATGAGCCAAAACTAGTAGAGACATCTCTCAAAAGAAGTAGAGAGGTGCTGAGTGAATCCCTATTAATTCCCAAGGAATCAGAATGTAATAATGGCAAAATAACTAATTCTCTGTTTATAACGGATTATTGCAAACAAAAAAACAGAATGCGGAAGATAATGAACCAACACTGGGACATTCTAAAAATGGATTGATGCATACACTGTACAGGTACAAACACCAATAATTGTACCCACATACATTTCTATCACATAGAACACAGTTTGCCCTGAGGCAGGGGAATAAAAATACATTAATTCCCTCTAAATGTGGGAATAGGATAACCATGGGACGTACCTTTTGGTTGTGAAGCAGGGGAACTTATGTATTATAAGTACATTTCTGGTTAACCCCGCACTTCACAGACGGCGGGAGGGGGTGCCCAATGGGGGTGACCCCTTTATTACTCGCTTGGCACCCCTCCCCCATCACAGGTGGTAAATGTTATTCTATCCTCTTTCTTTTTCCACCCACCCTGTTATACCCTGATTCTTCAGGATGTTATTTCTGATAAGCCTAAGGTGGCATTTAGAAAAGCCAAAAACCTCAAAAGGATACTGGCTCCCAGTATCCTTAAAAAAAACAGGGAAGGAGCATAGAATCAACAACTACATTAATTGTCTAACTAAACTAAATTTGTGGTTTATGCAATGAAATGCCCATGCAACCGGCTATACATCGGCAAAACAATTCGCCCCCTTAAAATTAGAATAGGGGAGCACATTAGTGGTATCAGAAATGCCAAGCGCTACGTGGAGAGTTGCAAAAAAGTTCATAACCTGACACAGCACTTTCTAGATCACCACGATGGCCAATATGTGAACCTCCATTTTAGAGGTCTAGAGGTTATCCCAAAATATCCTAGAAGGGGTAATAGAGAACTGCGATTATTGCAAAGAGAATAGTTTTGGACCTTTGCATTGCAAACCAAATCTCCAAATGGTTTGAATGAGTTAATTGAATTCACACCTTTTTTACAATAGTATATTATAAATAATGGACTGTTTCCTTGATATAATCCCTAACCACCACCATATAACTGTTATCATGATTTTGTTATGATGTACTGTATGAGAAAGGATAAGAGATAACAATGTTTCTTATGTTCACATATAATAGAATAATGGCTGAGTTGTTATAGCTATTGAATCATGTGATGTGGAGGAACCCCTAAGAAGTCCCTCTATTTAACAAATATAAATACACTGATTATATTGGTCATATTAGTTGCAAATATATGGTTCTTATGAAAATAGAAATATAATGAAATTTCAATGTGACTAGCTATTGGGAACAATATATGTGATAAAATGAACATTGCATAGTATAACTTTTTATCATGTTGGGAATTAATTAATATACTGATTATTAAAGCAGGGACTAATATACCTTTATTGATCAATAATATGAAATTGTATATAGGTTGAATTTAGTAGGAATTGGTTATAGTATGTATGTATGATTAAGTTTAATTTATAAATAAAATATGTTGGATATCTGTTAGTATAGGTTTAAAATATTGTTTATGTATTGTTTTGCTTGAGATTAGTTAAAGATAGTGGAAGGATACCCATCCTATTGGTTTAGGCTTCAATATGGATTGGTATAAATATAGCTACTCCGGGAGCCAATAACACTCCCCTGATGAAGCATCATAGATGTGAAATGCCTTGAGGTATTGAGTTGGAGTTCCATGCCGGATGACATAAAATGTCGTGATGAAAGACGCCTTGATTCAACGCCCCCCTAGCGAGAACACTATGGCCAGCTTCTACAGCTGTTCTACGAGCTGTCTTCTAGGAAATAGGACACTTTCTGGACCCTTTGTTCCCTTTCCTCTTCTCTTCCCCCTGACCAGATGAGAGTGCTTATAAAGATCTGATAGAACCGAGGTCCACTTGAACAACTGAGTCCTATTTGGACGTTTGGAACATACAACATAAGTGTTGTGAAGTGTATTTTTTATAAAAAGTATCACATTATTGTTACTAATAGTGTCCCTCCATGCGCTTCTTTTATTTTTTGTCCAATTATTGTACTGTTTGTGTACCGACGGGGGTTGGGGATAGAGGAGTGGTAGTAGGGTTGTTGTATTTTAATGTTTCTTCAGGTTAGAGGGGGTGGGTGAAGTGGGTAGTTGCCCCAGGATAGGTGGTTAGGCCTCTCGGGTGGGTATTGGATGGGGTTAACCCCTTCATTATCCTACCGGTTACCAATGCTATGGTAGTGAAGGGGTTAACTCCTCCCACAACCTTCCCGGTAGGCCTAACCACCCACTCAGGGGCAACTACCCACTTCATCCATCCCCTCTACCCCCAAGAAACCAGGTACTCTATTTTAACCCCTTCGTTCCCTTAGCGGCTAGCCGCTAAGGTAATGTAGCTGTTTTTGTTTGATTTTAAATGAACAGTATTGAAGTAGGGGGTCTCCAGAGCAGAACTGCATTCATTTCAGCCCCGGGGACCCCTGCTTCCTGAGTTACAGGGAAGAAGAAAATCAGGCACACCGTCTTAATCATCAAATGAAAAGGGGTTTAATGTGCCAAGGAATCCAACGTTTCGG
The DNA here is from genome assembly GCA_036426205.1 of Ascaphus truei. NCBI lineage: Eukaryota > Metazoa > Chordata > Amphibia > Anura > Ascaphidae > Ascaphus > Ascaphus truei. Next base: position 38,557 of record WSYH01004983.1, read on the forward strand.
CAGTAGTACTGCCTTTCTCAAGGTGTAAGCCTACAGTACTACTGCCGAAATGTTGGATTCCTTGGCACATTAAATCCCTTTTGATTTGATGATGAAGACCGTGTGCCTGATTCTTCTTCTTCACTGGATCTATTTGGGATATCAGGAGCTCCCCAGAACCAGCGCATCGGCGGTTAAGTACCCCACTTTCACCCTTTTTGTTTGAGTGCGTGCACTACCTTCATTCCTGAGTTACAGGCCCAGGTATCTCCCTGCATTGTTTAAATTTCCCATGTCACGTAACCGGGAGATTTAAATGCACAGGAGAAACCGGCACCCCATACTGGGGACCGTAACTCAGGAAGCACGACAGGGCTGAAATAAATGCGGTTCAGTTCCGGAGACCCCTTGCTTCAATACTGTGTTATTAAAATCAAATTAAAACAGTGCAATCGCCTGTAAGAGCTGTGCAGGAAGATGCAGCTCTCTCTGTGCAGTTCTTACAGACTGTGGGCAGATCACAGCAGTAGAACTTAGAAAAAGGTTGAGATACTGCTATCACGAGCGGTATTGGCATTTTCCTACCTCACGGTTTCTGACTTGTGATAACTCTTTTTGAATACCGTGATAGCACAAATGTCAGACTGGGAGGTAGGGTCATTCTAAGCCGTTTGATTTGGCAGTGATTTTATCGAAGCTACTAGAATAGGCCCCAATGGGTACGTTAGTAAATAGGACTCACGATCTCTTCTCACGCATGACTAATCAATTTGCGAACTGTGACTGAGCTGCAATTTGTTGGTGAAACCCATTTATTGATGGTGGAAATGAGTGATTTCTGATACATTTTTAGCCCTTTAAAGTTCAGGTAAACCATTTGCAAAGAATTGAATTTGGTTTAAAAAAAACCACCATTAAATTCAAAAAATTTGGCTAGTTTAGCAAATATCTAAAAAAATAGCAAACGACCACCAATATCTAATCAATATACAGTAAAATAATGTCCCAGATATGGGTATATGAACTGGAAAAATAATAGAGGACTGTAACAATAGCTACAAAATGGACCAGCTTCTAAGTTACTACTTAAGTAGTACATACAAATATCATAATCTCTAATACCATAGCAAATGCTGAAAAAGACCTTTAATGTGCTAAACGTTCAAGCACTGCTTCACATACTGTAGATCATAAGGCAGTGTGGTACCTAGAAGGTATAGCTTGCTTCTTTCCCAAAATTTTCATGTGCTGCTTGCATAGAGTTAATTATGAGGCATGTGTAAGCAGAACCTGTGACGGTTACATAGTTACATAGTTACATAGTAGATGAGGTTGAAAAAAGACGTAGGTCCATCAAGTTCAACCTATGCTAAATTTAGACAACAGATACTTTATCCTACTTACTTATTGATCCAGAGGAAGGCAAACAAAAAAACCCATTAAGGGGAAAAATTTAATTCCTTCCTGACTCCAAGAATTGGCAATCGGATTAATCCCTGGATCAACATCCTTCCCATGTATACTTATTTGGTATATCCCTGTATACTTTTCCCATGTAAAAAGATGTCCAACCTTTTTTTGAACAAATCTATTGTATCTGCCATCACAGTCTCCATGGGCAATGAATTCCACATTTTAACAGCCCTTACTGTAAATAACCCTTTCCTTTGTTGCTGGTGAAATTTCCTTTCCTCCAAACTTAAGGGATGGCCCCAAGTCCTTTGTACTGCCCGTGGGATGAATAGTTCTTTTGAAAGCTCCTTGTATTGTCCCTGAATATATTTGTATATAGTTATCATATCCCCTCTTAGACGACTCTTTTCTAATGTAAATAAATCTAATTTAGCTAGCCTCTCTTCATAAGTTAGAAAGTCCATCCCCTTTATTAATTTGGTGGCTCTTCTCTGCATTCTCTCTAGTTCCATAATGTCTTTTCTTAGGATTGGTGCCCAAAATTGTACTCCATATTCAAGGTGTGGTATTTCTAATGCTTTGTAAAGGGGCATAATTATGTTTACTTCCCTTCCATCCATTGCCTGTTTGATGCAAGATAAGATCTTTTTTGCCTTTGCAGCTACTGCATGACATTGGGCACTATTGCTAAGCCTGCTGTCTACAAGCACTCCTAAATCCTTCTCCATCAAGGATTCCCCCAATATACCTCCATTTAATTTGTAAGTCGCCTTTTTATTCTTGCATCCCAAATGCATAACCTTACATTTATCTGTATTAAACCTCATCTGCCATTTACTGCTGCGGCCGAGTTTATTCGAGCATTTGCCCGTTCTCGGCCGCAGCAGTAAACTGGCGCGCGCCGGAGGGTGCCGGGCGCGCGCCGAAGCAGCGGAAGAGCGCCCTCCGATCGGGGCGCTCTCCCTCCCGCTGCCGGGTCCGTCGGGTCCCCCGGAACCCCCTGCCGCCATCCCCCACATCGCGGGACACCAGGGCTCCCTCGGGGAGCCCTGGACGCGCGTGCAGGGGGCGCAGGCTCCCGATGACGCGTGACCGCGCGTCGGTGACGCGCGGCACGCCGAGGGGCGGCCACTAGCAAGCCGGGAAATCTCCCGGCTTGCGGAACCGGCCACACTTTAATAAAGTGTGTCGGTAGTGTACCTGCCCACGTTTCCAGTCTCTCCAAGTCCTTCTGAAGAGAAATTACATCCTGCTCTAATTCTATCACCTTACACAATTTAGTATCATCAGCAGAGATGGAGACTTTGCTCTCGATCCCAACCTCAAGGTCATTAATAAACAAGTTAAAAAGCAGGGGTCCCAGTACCGATCCCTGAGGTACTCCACTCACGACTTTAGCCCAACCTGAAAAAGTTCCATTTATGACAACCCTCTGTTGTCTGTCCTTTAACCAGTTTTCAATCCAGGTGCATATATTATTACTGAGTCCAATTTTCTTTATTTTGTACACCAACCTCTTGTGCAAAACCGTATCAAAAGCCTTTGCAAAATCTAAGTAACCACATCAACTGCATTACCCTGGTCTAAATTCCTACTTACCTCCTCAAAGAAACAAATAAGGTTAGTTTGAAAAGATCTATCCTTCATAAATCCATGCTGACTATTACTAATAATTTTGTTTTCCATTAGATATTCCTGAATATTATCCCGTATTAAACCTTCAAGTAGTTTCCCTAATATTGAAGTCAGGCTTGCAGGTCTGTAATTTCCCGATTGTGATCTAGCTCCCTTTTTAAATATAGGCACCACATCTGCTTTACGCCAATCTTGTGGTACTGAACCTGTGGAAATGGAGTCCTTGAATATTAAATATAATGGTTTTGCTATTTCTGAGCTTCATGTAAAATTTATAGTGACAACTGCGCTCCAGTGTTTGATCACACAAATGATGGAGAAAGGAACTCAGGCTAATAAGACATAACATCCTCTGTGGGGCCAAAAGATCCCTGAGGTAGGGGCAAGCAATAAACCCCCATAATACCTCCAATGGGGATGGTCCCCCTCAAAGTGTTAAAAGTACTTACATATTGCACTGGTCCTTTGGATTCCTGGTAGACGTGCAGCCAAGTAGATATGGATAGCTGTAGAGAAAAGAGGAAACTGGCGCACAGTCCAATAAAGTGGGTCCCAGGATAACAAAAATAAATGTTTATTGATGTGAAAACATCCAACAATTGGAGGAGAGCAACTTCCTATGCGTTTCGAACAGTAGTTCTTTGTCAAGGAGTATAACAAATAGCTCAGATACAGTTCTTATATACCCTACCTGTGTTTTCTGTTTTGGCGCCAAAATCTGGTAATAACCGGCGCTTCAAAGGAGCGTCACCGTCCCTATGATGCTTCCCCCATCCCATGAAGCCAAAAGCGTAGGTGGGTAGGCACTCTCCCCGCTCCGCCCATTCCGGCGCGGCTACAGAACCCGCATCATGAGCGGTCTGCGACGCAGCAGGAGATCACCACTCCTGAACAACCCGTCCCACACTGTGAGAGGAGCAGACAAGAGCAATCGATCCCAGACACATCTTCCTCCACCGGTAGGGAAGGAGAGACTGAAGACCAGAGCAATCCATCCACGATAATGAACATCACAAGAAGGGAGAGCATGTAAGGGATTCACATCCAACTTATAGTACATAACATATGACAACAATTAAAGTTCTAATCAGAAATCTATCCAACCATCATTATCATATTATCTCCCTTGTTTAATCATAAAAATAAAAAACAAAAAACACATTTATTAAATCACAATTAAAAAGCTAATCTAATGTAAAAAGAAACATATATGAAATATTAAAAACAATGTGATGAACTTCTAAATCCTCCTAAGAGACAGAACAGAAGAATTGAGGAGAAGGGAAAGAGGGGAAAGGAAGGGAAGGGGGGGGGAGGAGGAAAAGGGAGGGGGGGGGAAAGGGGAAAAAGGAAAGGTAAGGGACGGGGAAAGGATTGGTCAAAAAGCAAAGAAAGAAGTTTGGAGAGAAAGAGAAAGAAGGAAAGGAGATGACAATAACAAAATTGACATAAAACAAATCCTTCATACTGTATATCTCCATCAATAGCCTTTACATCCAGTCAGCATAGCATATATGTAATGTAAAACATTTAGAATTGTTTAAGAAAACTTAAAGATTTAAAGATTTCAATCCATCTAGTAAACAAGTATGAATAAGTATGAATATCCTAACAATTGTTTAGCATCTTCACAATCTTCAAAAAATTTCACATAGGACCTTTGAAAGATATTCTAATACATATTTGGATAATTGATGTTGTGTATCCTTTCTCCTAATTAACCCAATGTGTTCCTGAATCCTGATTTTTAAACTTCTCGTGGTCCTGCCCACATATCTCTTTCCACATCCACAAAATAAAAGATAAATAACAAAATTAGAATTACAATTAATAAAACAATTAATTTTGTATCTTCTATGAGGATTGTGGGAGAAGAAATGATTGGCAGGTATCATGTAATTGCATACATTACACGAACCACAATTGAATGAACCTTTAGTCATGAATTTATTTATTCTAATATCTTTATTGAAAATATCACTGGGTGAGATATGACCTGCTACAGTCTTAGCTTTTCTGAAAATGCATTTAGGGCCTGTTTGGATATAATCGTTCAACAATGTATCCATTTGTAAAACATTCCAATGTTTGGTCAAAATGGCCTTTATTTGTTGACTCCTTTTATTGTATTTTGATATAAAAAATGGTGTATCTGAATTAGTACCAACTCTCCTTCTCTGAGTTGACTCACCCCCCACTCCCGACTCTCTAGGACTAATAAGGGCATCCCTATCCATAAGCCTAACCTCCTCCAAGGTTTTTTGCAATAATTTGGGCTCATAGCCTCTTTCAATGAATCTAAGTTTCAAATCCTCAGACTGAGAAAGGAACCGCTCCATTGTTGAACAATTCCTCCTCTGTCTGAGGAACTGACCTCTGGGGATACCCCTTATAAGTGGATGGGGATGACAGCTGTCTGCCCTAAGGAAGGAGTTTCTCGAATTCTCCTTCCTGAAGGTATCTGTTTGAATTTTTTTACTTAAATCTATGTATAAATGAAGGTCCAGGTACTTAATCTGTTGACAATTGAAATTAGAAGTGAATTGTAAATTTAAAGTGTTATTATTAGTATATTCTAAAAAATTATTTAATGTGCTCGTGTCACCATCCCAAATTAAAATTAAATCATCTATAAATCTCTTGTAGAAAACAATATCTTCTCTAAAAGAATTAACAGTGCTGAAAATTAACCGTGATTCCCACCACCCCCTAAATAAATTGGCATAAGAGGGGGCAAAACTTGTCCCCATTGCCGTGCCTCTAAGTTGCAAATAATATTTGTGCTCAAACAAAAAATAATTGTGATTAAGTAGAAATGTGATCGCATCTAAAATAAATGTAGTGATAAAAATTGAAGTACCTGGAACCTCAATGAAACTTCTCACAGCTGCCAAACCTGATTCGTGTTCTATAATAGAATACAAAGACGTTACGTCTAACGTCACCCATAAATAAGTTTGTTTCCATTTAATGTCTTTAACTTGTCGTAATAAGTCACCTGAGTCGAGAATGAAGGATGGTAGTGCCCTAACATATGATTGCAGATATCTGTCTACATATCGTGAAAGATCATCTCCCAAAGATCCAATGCTAGAGACTATTGGCCGACCAGGTGGATCGACCAATGTCTTATGGATCTTTGGGAGATGGTGAAAGATTGGTATAACAGGATTTTTATTAATGATAAATTCCACCTCATCTTTGGAGAGGACTTTAGTTGTGACACCCAAATCGATCAATTCAAACAATAAATCAAAAAATGCATTGGTAGGGTCCCTAGGAAGTACAGAATAAGAGGAAACATCCTTGAGCTGGTGGTAAGCCTCTCTTAGATAATCGCCCCTATCCTGCACCACCACAGCACCCCCCTTATCTGCATTCTTGATAATTAATGATCTAACATTTTGTAAAGACTTGAGTGCTAACCTCTCTCCCATGGTGAGATTATCTTGACCAACTTGACCAGCATTAAATTAAAAACCTTGAGTTAATAACCTCAGATCACGAATCACTAGAGTCTCAAACATGGTTAAGTATGGACCCCTTGCATGAATGGGATAAAAGATTGAATTTTTCTTAAGATATGAATTCCAGTCGCTAAAAGACTGGGAAAAAGCAGCAACCCCTAGCTCATCATGTTCACCCCATAGTTCCTCCATGTCTCTCAGTGTAAAAAATTCACTGAAAGATGATAGAGAAGCTACAGGGGGAAGGTGGCCAGAGGATGAACCCACATCAGATACATCAGAATCAGGAGTTTCTAATATGTCAGAAGAAAGTATAGCTGGATCAATAACATTTTTGTGAAAAAATATTTTCAAAGTGAGTTTACGAACATACTTGTAAACGTCAATGGCAGTATCGAATAGATCAAAATCCATAACTGGTGCATATTTCAGACCTTTGTTCTGTAAGGAAATCTCTGCTGTAGATAATTCTTTTCCTGATAAATTGATCACATTATCAGGACCCTCTATGATCTCTTCTTCTTCTTTGGTGGTTTTCTTCTTTCGTCTGGACCTTTGGCTCTCCTTGTCCTCTTTCGTTTTTTTGAAACATGGTAAAACTCTTCTGTGATTGTGTTGTAGATCGATCTGACCTCAGATGGTATCCAGCTCCCGGACGTACATCATCCCTTTTCTGTTGGCTCATCATCTCTCTGCTGGCATATCCTGCTTGGTCATTTGTATCCACAAATGAAACTGCATGGGGGATTGATTCCACGTCCGAAATCTCCGAATCTGCACTTTGGGGATCATTTTTCCCTTTTAGGATGGACTTCCGAGGAGTGGACCTAAAGGAAGAATTGTTAGCCCTTGGCATGCCAAATGATCGATCTGGAATGGATTTGACCCTTTGCCAACTGTAAATCTGTTGTTTCTCATAATCGGATTTGTACCGGTCAAATTTACTCTGTTTTTTTTGGCCATTATATCTCTATCCACCTCTTCAATGATCTTTGATAATATACGATCATATTCTTTAAATCCCTCCATATCTTTAAATTGTCGTAACTTCCCCTGCAATTCTGTAATCTGTCATCCAAAGTATCATTTTCCTTCAATTTTTGTTTGGTAATTAAATCCATTACGTTAAATGAACATATGTCCAATCCTTTCACCCAATTCTCCTCAAATTCTTTATTCGGGAACCCAAAAGTGGGTATCTTCTTAATGCGAAGGCCCCTCGGTATCCTCTTTACCTTGGTGTAATTTTCAAGAGTAACCACATCCCACCAGGCTCTGGTACGTAATATGAGTAATGTTTCCAGTTTTTGGAAATGAATTTTCAAGTCCTGTATATCATTTGATTCTGCATCAATTATATTCTCAAATACCTGTAAGGCCTTCTTTTTCCTGTAGATATCATCCGACAGCTGAAGGCAAAGCCTGGTGGGGAATTGTATTCCTGAGAACTGCCCGTCTCTTCCATGCTGGATGAAAAAATCCAGAAGACTCCTGTTGGAGTAGTGTGGAACGTCTGGAAAACTTCAAAGAATAAAATCAATAATTCAACCCTATATATACGGGTAAATGTAACCTGGGACCCACTCAATTTGTTGAATAAATATTGTCTCTTGATCTTCAATAAACATGAGCACTTATCACTGAATGATATCCATGTAAAATTTATAGTGACAACTGCGCTCCAGTGTTTGATAACACAAATGATGGAGAAAGGAACTCAGGCTAATAAGACATAACATCCTTTGTGGGGCCAAAAGATCCCTGAGGTAGGGGCAAGCAATAAACCCCCATAATACTTCCAATGGGGATGGCCCCCTCAAAGTGTTAAAAGTACTTACATATTGCACTGGTCCTTTGGATTCCTGGTAGACGTGCAGCCAAGTAGATATGGATAGCTGTAGAGAAAAGAGGAAACTGGCGCACAGTCCAATGAAGTGGGTCCCAGAATAACAAAAATAAATGTTTATTGATGTGAAAGCATCCAACAAACGGAAGAGAGCAACCTCCTACACGTTTCGAACAGTAGTTCTTTGTCAAGGAGTATAACAAATAGCTCAGATACAGTTCTTATATACTCTACCTGTGTTTTCCGTTTTGGCACCAAAATCAGGTAATAACCGGCGCTTCAAAGGAGCATCACCGTCCCTATGATGCTTCCCCCATCCCATGAAGCCAAAAGCGTAGGTGGGTAGGCACTCTCCCCGCTCCGCCCCCTCCGGCGCGGCTACAGAACCCGCATCATGAGCGGTCTGCGACGCAGCAGGAGATCACCACTCCTGAACAACCCCTCCCACACTGTGAGAGGAGCAGACAAGAGCACTCGATCCCAGACACGTTTTCCTCCACCGGTGGGGAAGGAGAGACTGAAGACCAGAGCAATCCATCCACGATAATGAACATCACAAGAAGGGGGAGCATGTAAGGGATTCACATCCAACTTATAGTACATTACATATGACAACAATAAAAGTTCTAATTAGAAATCTATCCAATCATCATTATCATATTATCTCCCTTGTTTAACCATAAAAATAAAAAACAAAAAACACATTTATTAAATCACAATTAAAAAACTAATCTAATGTAAAAAGAAAAATATATGAAATATTAAAAACAATGTGATGAACTTCTAAATCCTACTAAGAGACAGAACAGAAGAATTGAGTAGAAGGGAAAGAGGGGAAAGGAAGGGAAGGGGGGGAGGAGGAAAAAGGAGGGGGGGAAGGGGGAAAAAGGAAAGGTAAGGGACGGGGAAAGGATTGGTCAAAAAGCAAAGAAAGAAGTTTGGAGAGAAAGAGAAAGAAGGAAAGGAGATGACAATAACAAAATTGACATAAAACAAATCCTTCATATATCTCCATCAAGAGCCTTTACATCCAGTCAGCATAGCATATATGTTATGTAAAACATTTAGAATTGTTGAAGAAAACTCAAAGATTTAAAGATTTCAATCCATCGAGTAAACAAGTATGAATAAGTATGAATATCCTAACAATTGTTTTGCATCTTCACAATCTTCAACAATTTTCACATAGGACCTTTGAAAGATATTCTAATACATATTTCAATAAACATTTCAATAAACTGTTTAAATACAA
>WSYH01004984.1:0-48129 GCA_036426205.1 Ascaphus truei
TATATATATATATATATATATATATATATATACCCTCAAACCTCTCTACAAGTAAATTAGAGAGAGATGTCTGTGCTGAAAAAGGAGCGCACGTGTTACTCTTGTAGATATGCTAATGAGTATGAAAAGTATATTTAAATGAGTCACATCCCAAACTGCTTAAAAGGTTGTCCAGAAGAACTAAATTGACCCGACAAGCCTAAGGCAACTACTGTAGTGACTCGAATTGTACACCGGTGTCAGACCCAACAAGACTAGAACCCACAATCACTGCTTTTCCAGGCAACAGCTCCAGTAGTGTGAGCTAAACCAGCTGCTGGGATAGCATTACAGTAACTGTCTACTAGAATATCTCCAAGGAATATCTGTTTTGTTGATTGTAACCTTGAAAGGACATCAAGCAAAGTAATATGTACTGAGGTCTCTGAGTTACTGGGGTTAGGTGAGATTAAATAAAGCAGGTTTTCTGACACACACAAGTAAAAACAAGGCACAGCAAATAAAGCAGATGTGGAGAGAAAGCAATATAACAAAGTGACCTGGTGATTTGAGTTAGCACTTCTAATCTTATTTAGCGCAACTTTCTCCCACCCTATGAAAGATATGGCTGCTACGGTGTGTGGTGCGTTACCTGTGGCTCACAGAAGGCCTGAACCTCTGCCACTGGGAGCCTGGGGTGTACCTGATTTTTATGGTGACTGCGCCTCCACCTGCAAGGGATCCCGACTTGGCAGGATGAACCCTTACAGAATACAATACTAATAATACATGCACACAATTATATGCTAACAACCTTTATTGAACACAATAATATTGGTACCCTGTACCCCACAGTAATATAGACCCCAACCTGATACCAACAGTGAGTGTCCCCAGAGTACATTGGGTGCCAGGCACCAATTCCTTGATGGCCCTTTCCCAATGTCAAGGCCCACTTAAAGTGTTGGAGATAGCGCTATCCCGTGGAGTGGTGGTGCACTTGGTTAGATACCTGCCCGGGGCTCCAGCACCCGGGTATTGCAGAATAACAAGGAGGATCCGTCTGATCCAACGTTGTCGTCCATGATGGCATCCGCCTCCGCGTAGGGTGAATTCCGGCTTGGATAATATCACCTTACTGTCTTTACCACGTAGCTGGTCTGGTCCCAGACCACAGGCCGCAGTCACCGCGTGGCGTCTCCCTGGTGCTGTACCCGACTATATGCAGCTACTGGGGAAAGGTCACAAACTATGGGCTTTCCCTATAGCAGCCACAAGCTACAGTGAGTCTGGCCAAGGGGGGAAATATGGCCTAGTCTAGGGGAGCACTGCTCCCTGGACACTACCTACTCCTCAGAGGTCCCTCTTCTGACTGGTGTGATCTGCAGTGTGCAAAAAGTATCTATCTGCAGAGCAGGAGGATCCAGGAGCCCTATTGGCTGATACGCTATGTGACTGTCCCAGAAGCTCGTGGGATATGTAGTCCCTGCTTGGAGCCTCTTCCTATTGGCCGCCATTCACGAAGTTGTCCTGCGCATGCGCAACATCTCGCGCATGCGCAATTGACTAAGATGGCGGCGCCCTGCAAAGGGAGCCTCTGGCGACACGATCACCATCGCAATCTTCCCAGCACCTGCTCCGTGCCTCAGCTTCCCCCCGCAGCCCTCCCTGCACCGCTCCCCGCATCCTCTCCATCCTCCCCTGTCAGCCGCAGCAGCAGGTAAGGGGATGAAGGGGAAACAACGGGGTCAAGGGGAGCCCAGGAGACCCATGCTATACTTATAAAGGATATAGACAGTGGGCATATTTACTAAAACAGTGTTCTGCCATAAGGCAACTTGGGTGCTAGAATACATTAGAGCCTATTCAAATAAATAGACTAAGGTGTCTTCCCATGTCAGAAGGTTTCTCATGGCAGAAGACTGCTTATTAGATATGGTTCTCTATCCCAGAAGAGGGTAAAGTGCTTAGTACAGGTATGAACAGTAACAGGGACTTAAGCCTGTCTAAATTAGACTACAATAGAAAGCCTCTAGTAGTCTGAGGAATCTAGCAGGGAGCTGGTTAATTGCTGCCAAAGTCAATTAGCCAGTCTCCACCTGGCTAATCAGACAGGTTGAAAAAACTTCCTTCTAGACCCAGACCCAGAGATTCTTGGGCACACCGGCATTACTATGTGCTGATATCAAGATACCAGGGGACCAGACCTCTCTTCTGGGGTGCAGCAAACCAAGGAACCTGCCAGAGGCTGGCCCCTCAACGGACTCCACTCCAGACCTGAAGGGCCACCTGCTTTGAGGTACCTCTTTAGACTTTGGGGATGGGGGGCGAGATAGGTTGGCAAGAGGCTTTTCCTCCCGGCCTTGCAGATAGGGACTGGGGAAGTAAGTTAGCCCCCTACAAAGGGATAGGTGTTTGTTTGTGTGTGTGTTACACATATACATACATATATATAACCTAATCAAACAAATTACACGAACACATGATCATTTGTCAACATTTTTCTTATCCACAATGTGTGAAAAAGTATGTGAATCTTTAGATTTAATACCTGGGGGCATCCTCTTGAGCAGCAATGACTTCAACTAAGTGTTTCCTGTAACTGCTGGTCAGTCTCACATCGGTTTTGAGGAATTTTGGCCAATTCCTCCTTACAGAACTGCTTCAACTCTTACATTTGAGGTGTAACTCGCTTTAGTTCCTGCAACAACATTTTTATGGGGTTTAGGTCCGGACTTTGACTAGGCCATTCTAAAATGTGGAATTTCTTCTTCTGTAGCCACTCTTTTGTAGATCTGCTTGTATTTAGTATAATTGTCTTGGTGCATGACCCACTTTAGTTTCATCTTCAGCTCACGGACGGAAGACCTGGCATTCTCCTCTAGAATCTTCTGATATGATGCAGTATTCATGGTTGTGTCAATGATGGCAAGCCATCCAGGTCCTGAGGTACCAAAGCAGTCCCAAACTATCACACTCCCACCACAATGTTTGACGGTTGGGATGAAGTTCTTCTGTTGAAACACAGTGTTTGGTTTTCGCCAAACATAACGTTTCTTATGGAGGCCAAAAAGTTCTACCTTTGACTCGTCTGTCCAGAGAACATTGTTTCAGAAGTCTTGTGGATCATGTATGTGCTCTTTGGTTAACTTCAGACGGGCAGCAATGATCTTTTTTGAGAGTAGTGTTTCCCACCATTCTTGTTCAGTCTTTTTCTGATAGTTGAGCCATGAACACTCACATTAGCCAAGGTGAGAGTGGCCTGCAGATCCTTGGATGTTACTCTGGGATTCTTTGTGACTTCTTGGATGATTTTCCGGTTTGTTCTTGGAGAGACTTTGGTAGGACGCCTGATCCTGGGTAGAGTGACTGTGGTCTTGAACTTTCTCCATCTGTCTTACAGTGGGTTGGTGGAGCCTGAAATCCTTAGAAATGGTTTTGTAACCCTTTAAAGCTTTTATGAGGTCCTCACATTTATTTTGATTGTGGCATTATGTGTTTCCACATATCTGTAGGGTGAAGAGCAAACTCACATTTCTGATCTTCTTAATATAGGGTGGGGCATTCCAAAATCACACCTGAAGATGTATCTAATTTTTTTAACACCTGATTCTAATTATCCAATTTAATTTAGCTGATAAAACCAGGATTTAACTAACTTTTGCATATACAGGCATACCCCGGTTTAAGGACACTCACTTTAAGTACACTCGCGAGTAAGGACATTATTTTTAATAGCCCCATTCCCGTGTCCGTACGCACGCTTCGCGAGTACGGACGCTTATTCTGCCCTACTGACCGCCGTAGCAGTGACGCGCTGATTCCCCTCGCCCAATAGGCAAACGGCAGCTCGCGCATGCGCCTGTCAGCACGTCCCGAACAGCAATACCGGCTCCCTACCTGTACCAAAGCATCGATAAGTGGGAAAAAGGGAGTGCTTCACTTTAAGTACATTTTCGCTTTACATACATGCTCTGGTCCATTTGCGTACGTTAATGCGGGGTATGCCTGTACTATACAACTATAGCTGGAAAAATGGATGGGTCATTACTTTCTTTATGGGTTAGGGAAATAGAGGTTTGTAACATCATTGGACAAAATTCTTCCCTATCCAACATTGAATGAAATAAGCTTAAAAGCGGAGGAATAAGCGAGTGTCCAAGCTTTTTGTAGTAAATATTATAAATGCCATATGACCCAGTTGCTTTAAACCATTAAAGGGAATAGTATAAGCTGCTGCCCCGTCTCAGTACTCTGGCTATTTGGGGGTATAGCACCGTTACTATCATAATGAATAGGTTAATATCCGCACCTTCATAGTGCGGGAGATCTCCGTTATGAGAGGTGGTGTGTCTACCTCACCAGCCAGTTGTGCCTGTAAGCGGATTGGTAGTGACGTCACGAGGGGGCGTTAGCAGCGAATAACTCTGCGATGCCTTCAGAGACGCACACTTGTAGAGGTATACAGGATCGCTTTTATGTCGTCATACACACGCTTTTTTGGCGCGAAATTGGATTAATTCAGTACACATTTGTAATACGGTATAAAAGGTTTCCCCAGCGTATTGTACCTTACTCCTTGGTAAAGCACGCGTTGGAGGGTCTTCAACTCCCTGTTTGTTATGTCTAATTGACAATAAACTTATTTTTCATTTTTTGATACACCTGTGTCCCTGGGCAGTGCGCTGCTTTGTGCATTCTTTTGCATTTTTGTATCATTAAAGGGAATAGGCCTGAAGGCTAATGAAACATTGGTAAAACCATTGAGATCAAACCATATTTACATTATTAAACTGTGGTCGTCTGGGTGAAACGCCCCATAAGGTGATGCATTCCTCCACGTAGGGAGTGTGCAGCTATTCTCCAAAGACCCGTTTCTGGAGATAGGGCTGGCGGGAACAGAGTACTCCAATGCATGCACTCTGCATGAAGGCGATGCTCTACAAGGAGTATCACAATGCAGCTACAGGGCCTGGGTTGACAGTTATGAACATGGGAAAATCGGTAATAAGGTATCTGCGGGATCTATAAATCTGATCTTGTCCCAGACCAAATTGTCCAATTTCCACTGCCATAGGTGAAGAGCACAAGGTCCTGGTCAAGTGACCTCAACGGTACCGACCCTGGGGGATATTTCCACAGTGGTTCTAGCTGTGTTCAACCGACAGGTTCTTTGCACCGACCTTGGTCCAGGGGCATCTCAAGGGACAGGTCTCTTCTCTGGAGCGGGGACCCTTGAGGTCAGGGGGTGGCTTTAGGCCCAGGCATAGATGAATGGATTCCGAATAATCTATATCTTTAACAGAAGCTTGAACTGCATTGCTAGAGACCTGTAGCTTGAAAGGGAAGCCTCACTTGTAACGTATGCATTGTTGCGGAGGAATCACATAATCTGTCTTATATTCCAACTTCTAGTCAGAGTGGTGTGGGCCAGGTAATTGAAGACTTGAATCTGTGTGTCCTCATACAGTACGTTATGTGGATTTGAGACCCGAGTGTCTTCAGGATGGCCTCTGATTTATAGTACTGGAAACATATGATCATGTGTCTGGGCTGATCTTTATTGCTTGATCTCAGGTTTGATGCTCTATGGGCACAATCCAGTAGGAGTCAGTCCAGAAGAATATCAGGTAGTATAGTTTTTTTATTCCAATCGGGGGAGCGCAACTAAATGTTTTTCGAAAAAATAAAATAAACCCAACATAGTGTAATGTGTTTTCAACAGGCTGAAAAATGTTGGCTGGAGGGTACAGGGAGATAATTCTTCCTTTTTTTCCTCCCTTTTCTGCATAATTGTAGCAGCAACATGTAATCATTTGGAGATGTTCCCTTGGTGTATTTGTACATTTTCCTTCCCTCATCTTTTTTCATTTTCCTTCTCCACCTCCCCCCCTTTCCCTTCCTTTTCCCATTCTCCTCTTACCCTCTTTTTTCCTCCCCTTTTTTCTTCCCCCCCACCCGTCCCCTTTATTCCATATGTCTCCCTTACGATATGCAGATGAGTACGAAATATTCAGTCCGAGCTCATGCTTCCTAAATCGATCTTAACATAGATCTACTCTTCCCTCCGTCACGTGAAGGCACCCCTCCTCCACCAGCATCCACCGCAGAGAAACTCCAACAGCGGACCCAACAGGCAAAAGACAGAGGCACAGGAGCGCACCAAGCGAAAAGTATAATGTATTCACAGATACAATAAATAGTGCAAGTAGTAACTTACATGTATAAAACAAACAGTCCAGTAGAAAAAAGTTCAGTATTTCGTCTGTCACACCAGCTGTTTGGGATCCGGAGTTAGACGCCGAGCTCGCATAGATCAGTCCTGCGCGCTGGGACCAACTGGCTCTGCAATACTATTTATTATTAAATCTACCTCCGGATCCCACAACAGCTGGTGTGACAGACTTGCACTATTTATGTACTATGTTACTACTTGCACTATTTATTGTATCTGTGAATACATTATACTTTACCCTTGGTGCGCTCCTGTGCCTCTGTCTTTTGCATGCAGAGGAGTACCCCTGGTTAGTGATCAGAGGATCCAATTTGATACCTATCAATCTAATATGTAACTTCTATTAACCTACAAAAGTGTTGCAATGCTGCTATATTACCTTTAGACTGTGAGAGCTTCCTTTTTGTGTATAAAAGAGAAGAGACAATTATTGCCTTTTATGAGTTCATATTTATTTTTTTATTTGGAGTACTGTGATGTTAAGCACAGGCTAAAAATTATAAAGCTTTTGACATTCTGTTCAAATAAACCTTTGATTATGGAGCTTCCCTTTTACTTTAACTTTACCCATTGAAGAAAATTGGAGAATAAAACTATTAATGGAGGTATATTATATGACATTTCAGTCCTCTGCATGCAATCTGCATAATTACTGACATGGGATTTTTGTACTATTTTCCTATTGCATATATCCAACTGACATCGGTGTGGTGAAGACATGGGGAACCAAATTAATAGTTAATTGTAATTGTTTGCACTTGCGCCGGTAGCTGGACCTTGTCCAATTTAAAAAATCGAGCTATGATTTAAAAAGAACTCCCGTGATTGATGAGACCATACACTCCTGACGAAGCCGATGTAGCGGTGAAACGCGTTGAGCGAGAACAGCCTGGACCGGAGCATTTTTGTGTGTTGCGCTAACTTGAAAGGTTATCCGGGAGCTATACCCGGAAATGCAGGGCTCGACAGAGACATACCGGCATCTGAGTAATGAGAGGCGGTGCGCGAGATGCCTTCGATCCTACCTTAAATCGTTTGCGCTGTTTAAAGACCTGGCATCTTGTAAGTGTGCATTTTAAAAGGGGTTTTATCCTATACAGAATTGTTTGTATACCGTCTGCACTAGTGTGCCTTCTCTGATCTCCTGCCAAGGTTCTACACGGTTCAACATATACTGAAAGTTTTGCCACTGTTTTGGAGATGCATTAATATTATTGGGAAGATGGATTTTAAGACCAGTCACCCGCAGCCCACATTTTTCAGCCGGTTGAAAACCCATTACACTATGTTGTTACATAGTTACATAGTAGATGAGGTTGAAAAAAGATGTACGTCCATCAAGTTCAACCTATGATAAATTTAGACAACAGATACTTTATCCTATACTTACTTATTGATCCAGAGGAAGGCAAACAAAAAACCCCATTAAGGGGAAAAATTAATTCCTTCCTGACTCCAAGAATTGGCAATTGGATTGATCCCTGGATCAAAATCCTTCCCATGTATACTTATTTGGTATATCCATGTATACCTTTCCCATCTAAAAAGATGTCCAACCTTTTTTTGAACAAATCTATTGTATCTGCCATCACAGCCTCCATGGGTAATGAATCCCACATTTTAACTGCCCTTACTGTAAAGAACCCTTTCCTTTGTTGCTGGTGAAATTTCCTTACCTCCAACCTTAAGGGATGGCCTGAGTCCTTTGTACTGCACGTGGGATGAATAGTTCTTTTGAAAGCTCCTTGTATTGTTCCTGAATATATTTGTATATAGTTATCATATCCCCTCTTAGACGCCTCTTTTCTAATGTAAATAAATCTAATTTAGCTAGCCTCTCCTCATAAGTTAGAATGTCCATCCCCTTTATTAATTTGGTGGCTCTTCTCTGCACTCTCTCTAGTTCCATAATGTCTTTTCTTAGGATTGGTGCCCAAAATTGTACTCCATATTCAAGGTGTGGTCTTACTAATGCTTTGTAAAGGGGCATAATTATGTTTACTTCCCTTCCATCCATTGCCCGTTTGATGCAAGATAAGATCTTGTTTGCCTTTGGATGTATGCCATCGGGGCCAGGTGCCTTATTTACTTTAATTTTTTCAAGTCGCTTATGAACTTCTTCCTCAGTTAACCAATTGGTCATTAATATGGAGGTTGTGGCTTCCTCCTGTGGCGCTACTATTGAACTTGATTCTTCCCTGGTAAACACAGAGGCAAAGAATTTGTTTAATACCTCTGCTTTTTGCTTATTTCCAATAATATGCCTACCCATCTCACACTGAAAGGGTCCTATATTTTCTTTTCTCATTTTTTGTTATTAAGGTACTTAAAGAACTTTTTAGGGTTGACCTTACTTTCTATTGCAATCCTTTTTTCATTATCCATTTTTGCTAATTTAATTGCCCTTTTGCAATTTTTGTTACATTCCTTATAATTCTGATACGATGTCTCCGTCCCTTCTGACTTAAAGAACCCAAACGCCTTCCTCTTCTTGTCCATTTCCTCCCCTACCTGTTTATTTAGCCACATTGGTTTTGACTTATTTCTTTTATACTTATTACCCAAGGGTATACACTGATAAGTGTGCTTTTCTAACAATGTTTTAAAGACTGCCCATTTATCTTCTACATTTTTCCCTGCAAAAACATCATCCCATTGTATTACTTCTAGATTAGACCTCAGTATATTAAAATCTGCCTTTCTAAAGTTTAAAGTCTTTGTTGAACCCAAGTAATCTGTTTTTTGATAATTTATTTCAAATGAGACCATGTTATGATCACGGTTACCCAAATGTTCCAGGACTTGAATATTTGTTATTACTTCTACATTGTTTGATATGACCAAATCCAGAACTACCCCTCTCCTGGTTGGTTCCTCAATAATTTGGGTCATATAATTATCTTTAAGCACCCCCAAAAACCTGTTTCCTTTTGTTGTAATGCTAATCTCATTGCCCCAGTCTATGTCTGGATAATTAAAATCCCCCATTATGCAAACATGACCCAGTTTTGATGCCTTCTCCATTTGCAAATGTATTTTAGCTTCCTCAATCTCACAGATATTTGGTGGTTTATAGCATATTCCCACAAACATTTTCTTTATACTTTTACCTCCACTGCTAATTTCTATCCACAAGGTCTCTACATTTTCATCATTCCCTTCATAGACATCATCCCTTATAATAGGTTTTAGATCTGGTTTAACATATAGACATACTCCACCTCCCCTTCTATTTGTTTGATCCTTCCGAAAAAGAGAATACCCCTTTAAATTAACTGTCCAGTCATGAGTTTCATCCCACCATGTTTCAGTAATGCCTATGATATCATACTGCTCCCTTGTAGCTATTAATTCAAGCTCCCCCATTTTATCTGTCAGGCTTCTTGCATTAGCAAGCATGCATTTAAGTTTTTTTTCAGCCTGTACTATTATCTTATCTGCTCCTTCCTTTCTGCTCCCACTTGGTTTAGTCTTTAGACGTTTTCTAGTATTATCTCTATTTACTATGGGTATCTCACTGCTTGTCAAACTTGCACTTGCCCCCATTCTACCTCCATACCACCTTGTATCCTCATCTATTCCATTTAGTTCATTATCTGTTTCATTCCCCTCCCGCCTCCATCTTGTGTTTGCTTATTTATTGTTAAATAACAGAGTTGTGCTCTCCTGAAAATTCACTCCGGGAAACTGTTGGAACATTTCTTGGGAGTGTTTGAGCAGCATCCTGCGTTTAATTATTTACCCACTGTAGACGGACGTTCACAGAGGTACACAATTGGAGACTTTATAAGGTGAAATTATAACGAGGCTTTATTGTGCCTTTTCCTTAACATCAGGAAACCATCCAAACAAGGGGGAAACACTGCTTCTATTCACTTGGGAGTGGTTCTAGGGAAATACCATGCAATTCACAACTCCCTTATGTTAAAGCATTGGTGCTCCCAGCCCCAAACACATAAGCATGAAATGAAACAGATATAAAAATTTACTTGTAAAAAAAGTCGGTATCTGTTCCTTGTGGTTTCGGAGGGAAAACTGCTCTGTCCCGGTTGTCTACCTTTCTTCAGATTGGTTCGGTTTTGTCAGAATTCAGGTTTTGAGAATGTTTCCCCTGTGTCTTGGCAGAAGCAGCTCTGCTGTTTGGTATGTGGCAGGAGGGCTTTTTTAAGACCAATGGTCAAGATCAGAGATTTGTGTTACTTTGGTCGAGTCGTCTCGCATGGGGAGACTCAAAGAAAGAAGAACCTCTCTCTGTCTCCCAAAGTTCAGCTCACACGTTATTGAGGCCGTGAGATCGTAAGGAGTCATATCAACGTCCTGTGTCTCAAAGGCGCAAGGCTTTTTTATAAGCCATCTAAATCAGGGCAGGTAGATTTGGGGGGGACTGGGGAGTGGATGGGGGCCGGATGGGTGGGGAGGGAAGGGGTGTGCTGGTATTTTGGGAAATTGCGGGAGGGCGTGTAGGGATTGGGCGTCTCTGGGTTCGTGTGGGAGCGAGAGGGAGGCTAGCGGGGAGGTAGTGGATTAAATTTGGGTGGGGGATAGGGGGGGGAGGTAAGGGTGCGGTGATAGGGGTGCGTGAATCGGAGGGGGTGGTTAGTGGTTTTAAGGGTGTTAGGGGCGGGAATTGTCCTGGAACCAGCTAGGTGATTTTTTAGGGATTCTTTTTAGAACCACCAACTGCGGGGATTACAGGCAATATTTGTGTAACAGGGATAGGTCCCCTGTTACATACCCCCCTTTGTGGGAAGCTCAGGCTTGCACGGCCAAGCCCATCCTTCCACTCTCATTCTAGATATCTCAGTGACTTGAATGAGAGTGGATGAGGAAGGAAGAGAACCCTCAGTCCTGCTGGGATTGGAGCCCTTTCTCCAGTTTATTTGTGCTCCTCCTGAACGCTGCTTGAGATCAGCACCCCTCAGTCGCTCGAGGAGGACTTTTTCAAAGTATAGTCCTTTTTCTAACGTGCGCGGTCATGAGATTTCCCTCGCGTCGGGGCTCTTATTGTAGCATACTGTATGTGGCAGCAGTTGCAGAGAGTTTAAAAAGCCCTTTGAGTTTTCCGCTCTTGAAGCTGTCTCTCTGCCCTTTTCCCACTCAATCGGGTTGCTAGTTCAGCCTCTTTAGGATAAGTTGCAATTCTACACCCACTTCAAGAGAATGTCCCATCTTTTCAGCTTCATCAGCTAAGGATTCTTCTGGTTTTAATTCAGCACGTGTACCTTCTTTTGTTGCCTGCTGGGTGGCTGAAGGTTTTGCTAGTGCTTGTTTAGGTGGTTCAAATTTTACAACCTTGTCTTTCAGATGAGCGGTATTCCCAGCTCTCACTGTACCCTTGTCTTCATGGGTTTTTTTAGGCTGTGGGATACTGACGCTTAGTCAGAGTCAATACTTGTCCTTGTAGGACTGTAATCTCATCCGTGAGAGATCCCTGTTTTTTGAGTGCGTCTTGCAAGTCTCTTCTCAGGGAATTTATCTGCATGCTTTGCTTTCTCTGAGCTTGCTTCCACATTTTTATTGCATTGTGAAGCACTATGAACTTCTTTGCTTGGGCCACAGTTACTTGTTTCCGTTTCTGGACCTTCTTGTGCTCCCTTTTGTGCTGCGTCACCTGGGTTCTAAGCTTGGCTTTTAGCGTTGCTTTGGTGATGCTCAGGGTAGCCTTCAGTTTCTCATGCTGCTTTGCGGGGACATACTGGGTCATCAGACGTTCCTGCAGCACTTGAATTTCTTTAACAGCCTGCAGATTGTCATCCTGCAGAGTTCGCTACTTCTCCTCTGCCTTCTCGAGGTGCGTACGCAGACCTTGCAGTTGGTTCTGCAGTCGGTGCTCTGCTTCAAACTTCTCACCTTCCAAAAGTCTATTTATTTCTTTAAGCTCGTGCAGCTTTTCATTTTTTTCCTTGACGTCGTTTGTCAAATTAAAATTTTCTTCTTTGAGTTTTATGTTTTTTCTTTGTAATCTTAAATGTTCTCCTTTTTAAGTCTCTGTACTATTCAGGGCCTCTCTGCAGTCCTCCTTCCATTTACGCACATCTGCTTTGAGAATGACAGTCTCCTGGAGTGAGACATCCTTCTCTAGGTTGAGGGTCTGAAGCTCCTTCTGGGAGACTTGGAGATTTGTATTAAGATTGGCAATCGTTTCTTTAGAAATGTCCAGCTCCTCAGTGAGACTGTGTAGTTCCTTTCTGGAAACTTCCAGGTCTGTGCGGCAGCTGTTGGTCTCATGATGTGAGGCATCCAGTGCTCTGCGGAGTGTCTGAACCTCTTTCTGAGATACTTCCACCTCTATCCGGATACTATTGACCTCCTGCTGGAAGACTGTCATCTGCTTCAGTGCCTCCTCATACTTAAGCTTTAGCGTAGCCACCATTTTATCAGATTGGCTCTGCTTTTCATCCATGGTGGAAATAGTTGCATTTGCAGTATCTAGCTCAGTCTTGAGATCGTCCAATTCTGTCCCAGATTCAGAGTACATTGCGAGCACCGTCATCTGTAACTCAGCATTATCTGCTCTCTCAAGTTTCAATTGTTCTCGAAGTAGATCACAGTCACGCCTGGCAATTTTCAGGGCGTCTTCAGGGCTGGTCAAGGGATCGTCACTCACTGGTTCCGGCTCCGCTTCCCTGGGATGACTGGTTGAGGGTTCCTCACTGTTGGCACCGGACAGACACTTCTTTGGGGTACACGATTTCTGCCTTGGGCCCTCTGGATATTCGGTTATCCGCGGGACGAATTCTCCATTTTCTCTAGGCTGCAGGGCAACTCGGTCACCCTTTTCCTCCACAGGATCTGCGGACGTGTCTGTTCCTTCCACGGTAAGTGAAGAACCGCTTTTCTTTTTCCGCCTTTTTGTTTTGGATGACTCCGTCCCATCAGGAATACTGGGGTCTCCTTTATTTGAAATTTTAGCAGCGTCACTGGATCCACCCGGCTTTTCTTGCAACTGTAATAGCTGATGGAAATATTCGGTGATCCACTGCTCCCGCTCTGTCTCCTGCTGATCATATTCGTCATCAAAGGGAGCGGTCTTTTCTGTTCGTGCTGAGTTCAGGCACCCCCACCATTCTTGGGGTGTTTTGTGGATGTGACTCGGTTCGGGTTCCCCGTAAGAGATGTCTCCCTCTTTATTGGACTGGAAGGGCCACTCTTCCGTGGGGTAGGGTTCATTACAGGAACGCTGCATCTTGTCCTCCATTTTTAGGCTATCAGGTGTAATTTTCTTCCTGACCTCAGGAGGCGCTATTGCAGCTGTTGCCACTGTATTTGCTAGAACCCCCAATTGTGGTAGTCCTACAGGTGGGCATATTTTGCTTGTAGAGGTCGTAGCTCTCACAGGCATCTCTGTAGACTTTTCTTTCTTGGGTAATTTTTTTACAATATCAGCAGTACTGTGTATGCATTTTCTCTTATCAGGTATACAAGATGTGCAGTTGCTAGGTAAAAATGTCTATTTGCTTTACCCCATTTACTTGCTAGGTATAATCTCTCATTAGGTATGCTGAATGTGTAGTTGCTAGGTAAAAACTTCAGTTTGCTTTACACCATTTACTTGCTAGGTTCAATCCCTCCGCTTCAGCAACAGAATTTGGTTTTCTGCTTGAGTTCAGTAATTTTCAGTCTCATCCTTGGGTATTATGGCATTCACACTTCACGTGTCTGTTTTGCTCCCAAGATATATATAGGCAGACTTTTTTACTTGCAGAAAAAAAAACATTCTTTGCAGTGGACTATTTCTTTCATTCCCGGCAGGGTGACTCAACACTGAGTAATTGGCTTTGAAATACCTTTTACACAGTTCAGCAATCCCTTTTTCCCCTATAGGGCAATTTTACACCCAGCATTTGTTTGCTAAAAATTCCCCTGCTTCAGCACAGTCTTGTTTCAATTTTCACACTTTTCTGCATATACTACATTCACAGCTGGTAGCCCTATGCGGTGTGGCAACCTTTATTTGCAAAATCAATACCACTCGTGGGTCACCATCTGTATTCACTGCTTCAGCGAAACTTTTGAAAACAACAAACACCTATCCCTTTTTAAGGGCTGACTCACTTCTTGAACCCTGACTATGGCTGGAAGGCAAACCCCCTATTTCAATGACCATATTACACTTTGTGATAGGCAAATAAGGTTTAGCTGGTTTAGCTGCTTCAGCAGTCTATCTCCTCTTGGGATTGGGGAAAAGAGTCCATCTGTAGTTTTGTAAGTTTCAGTGCAGTGTAAGTTTCAGTGGTGTGTATCACTTTAACTCTGGTCTCTGCTGCCTGAGAGTTTTTTTTTTTTAATTTTTTTTTTTTAATTTTTTTTTATTTTAGTTGCTCAGACTGTTTGTAGGCAAAAAGCATTAAAAAAAAATTCACAGAAAAAATCTCCGGTCCTTTCTAACTTCAAAGACGACCTCTCATCCCACTTCTGACACCATATGTAGACGGATGATCACAGAGGTACACAATTGGAGACTTTATAAGGTGAAATTATAACGAGGCTTTATTGTGCCTTTTCCTTAACATCAGGAAACCATCCAAACAAGGGGGAAACACAGCTTTTATTCACTTGGGAGTGGTTCTAGGGAAATACCATGCAATTCACAACTCCCTTAGTTAAGCATGTCTCCCAGCCCCAAACACATAGCATGAAATGAACAGATATAAAAAGTCTTGTAAATAAAAGTCTTATCTGTTCCTTGTGGTTTGGAGGGAAAATCTTCTCTGTCCCTGGTTGCTACCTTTTCTTCAGGGTTTGTCAGCATTCAGGTTTAGAAGTTTCCCCTGTGTCTTGGAAGCAGCTCTGCTGTGTCTTCTGGCAGAGCTTAAGACATGGTCAGCTCCAGAGATCTGTGTTCTCTTGGTCAGTCTCTCCTGGGAGACTCAAGAACCTCTGCTCTGTCTCCAAAGTTCAGCTCACACGTGAGCTAAGGAGTCACATCCTGTCTCAAAGGCAGGCTTTTTCTAAGCCATCTAAATCAGGCAGGTGGTGTTAGTTAATTGCCTACCAGCAGTTAACCACCACACTGCTGGATTAGAGGCACATTTGTGAACAGGGATAAGTCCCCTGTTACACCCACTATGAATTTATATGCATGCACTTACAACATTTTCAAATCACATCATAAATAGACATTGGTTTTTATTATAAATGTCACTGCTTTGAATGTTTTTATGCACCTTTTTGAATATCAATTTGTATATACATAATTTTTCACTATCACAGGTCAATTTTAAATAGGAGTGCCACTTGTAATGCTTGATTTTGCAGTATAGTTTAACCACTTTTTAAAATATTTTTCCCGGTTAAGTACTGACTCAAGAAATGCCCTCATCTGGAAATTATTTCATCTTGCTCTATTTTTCATGTCCTCCTCCTTCTCAAGAATATCTTGTATTATCAGGGTAGGGGAACCGCTGATGTTAACAGCTAGCCTCTAAAGAAAGCACACTTGTGCTGCACACCTAGGCTGTTTAAAACCTAGCATTTAATAGTGATAGAAATTATATATGGCCACACGTGCTGAAAAGGTAGTTACAGTGTGTATATTAAAACTCATAAAATAACAGGTGTGGTTGTCTCATAATGCCCACTATAAAAGATAGTGACATCACTATTGCTGGAAGGTAGATGAAACTGATCTACCAATGAATGCCCATAATGGGTGTGGTGTAGGCCAGTAGCCTTCCATTTACAATGAGGATTCAGAATCAATTGCACCAGTAAGTATGTTCATTTGTGCTGTCCTAATACGGTATATTTAAAGGACAAAATTAGATCACTCTGGTGGGTGTAGCAACTGTACCACCCACTCTGTATGACTCACAAGTACAATTCAGATAACCTGTCTATAGGGTATATAGATTGACTAGAGTGAAAAAAATATAATACTATATAGCACTTGGACCGTTGTATCTCAGTGCAATTCAGATTCAATACAGTGCAACTGTATTAGTAAATTTACCAGTTCTTTTTCTGCTTAATTTCACAGAAACTGCACGCGTAACAAATATTCAGCAAGCATTAAAAGTCAATGTGCAAGCTCCTGGTGGCCCTGTATACAGTACATTGACATTTTCTCTAAATGTAGTGTCGAAATTCTGACTAAGTGATGATGGGTTGTGACCATAGTGTATTGCTCAGTCTCATGGTATCTGCTGTCCATGTTCTACAGGTTTTTAAGTGTAGCCAGGTCCCCTGTGGCTCCCCGGTTCCCCTCCCTCTTACCTCCGTTATGGTAGGGGTGTTTGCGGTTGGCGACGGTCTGGCCGGCGGCTCCCTTTGCAGGGCACCGCCATATTTAAAGTGTTTGCGCATGCATGGAGTGTCGCGCATGCACAGAAGGTGTTCAGCGGCCATCTTGGGGTTGGCGAGAGGTTCGCGCATGCGCAGTCAGTGTGTGGAGTCCCGGCGGCCATTAGAGATTGCACAGGCACAGATAGTGCTAGCGGCGGCCATTACAGCATCGCGCATGCGCGGTAAAGATAGCGCAATCGGCGGCAATAGAGTAGAGGCTCTAAAGGAACTACATTACCCAGAAGCCTCTGGGGTCTGCCCTTTCACCCATATCTCCTACTGCATTACAGCCAATAGGGCTTACAGATTCTCCTGCTGCAAAGGCTGAACAGTGGAGCACGTGTCAGTAGGAGCTGGGACACAGACAGGGGAGGGTGTATGTGCAGAGAGGCAAGTAGCCTCTTGTAACGATGCGCGGAACACGCCCCCTGCGGCATGTCCCTTCCTTACCTGTTTACTTCTGATCGCCGCCCTCTAGCTGCGAGTCAAGATCCTGTGTCTAAGGATTCTGAAGCAAGCAACGCCATCTTGCTTTCTGGCAAACCCTGCCCTCTTCCTCCTGACAGGAATTAAGCCTCTCTTTGACTTTCTCTTTGTATTTAGTCTTTTGCTGCCTGCCCTGGTGTCTGCTGGTACTCATCGCATACTGCTCCTGCCTGGACCTCTTTGGGACCTTTACTTATCTCCTGTGGATTCCGAAAGACTGGGACAGTCACTCATACTACTGAGGTTAGTTTACCGTCGGGTAGTGTAGGTACCTGCTTAGTAGGGTTCACATTGACGTGGTAGCAGGCGTATAATTCCTTGGCCAATGGATTAGACTAAGAACCCTTATGTTATGTTTAGTTTTGCTGCACCTTGCTGTTTCTGGCATAATGCCTTTAAGAAGTCTGGACGTTCTCCAAGAAGCATCCTTCTCTGGATGTTACCTTGTGCTCTGGACTCTATGCCCATGTTCCTGGTTTCCATTTCCAGACTCCCGTGCTGAAGCGTTGGCTTCCCAGCAACCCCCGCGTTGGTGCCTGAGAACACGCGCACTCCCGCTCTGCTGTCAGAGCATGCGCGCACATGCAGCTGGATCACTCGTGTCTCTGAGTAGGCACCGCACCTCCGGACGTGTCGTGCATTCTCATGCACACGGCGCGGTCACGTGACTACATGCGTCGATCCCAAGCTGCGCGGCAACTTACTCCCTTCGTATCCCCTGCGGCCTCCCCACCTCGCTAACGGGCCCTTCCCCTTTTCCCTGCGCTTGTGAGGAGAGCACAAGTGTGACACCTCTGCACTAGGCCAGAGATCTCCCCTAGGCCCCAGCTAGGTCTTACTCTCAGATCAAGTTTTTGGTTGCTACAGGGTCGGGCCCTTAGGTAGGGACCCTGCCCCTTCAGTTGTTTGTTAGTTCAGGGACACATATTGAAGCTTACCCCCTCCCACATTTAAATGGTTAAAAGCTCACTCCATAGCATCTCCCACTCTCAGGGGAACTTGCTTGATTGCAGTATGATTGTGACAAATCTAATACAGAGTGCTTTTCCTGGTAATGTACAGGTGAATAAAAGCTTCAATCAGACTTAGAACTTTGCAACTAATATTGACAGATTTATTATAAATCATTCTTCCTGGTATTGCACAGGTTATTAAGACTTTATATTAGTGTTAGGGACCCTTGAAACTTGGTCTGCCGTGCAGTTGGCTAAAGGGCTAACAACAATTTGGCCAAAATGTTAAACTAAAAGACCATTTTATTTAATAGATATTTATACATATATATTTAGGCACTGTACCGTGTATGAGTTTCACTGGATGTGCACTGAGCTCTGTCTGTGTTTTATGTTCTGTCTCTGGTTTTAAATATATATTGCCATGCTCAGTAGCACTCCTCTGTGACACTCATATGCTTATATTATATATGTTGTGGTTATTTTGGGGGTTCAAAAGGAGCTTGTTAGGTGTCCAGTATGTAGTTCAGGGACACAGCCAGAACGCTGCGCAGCCCTGAAAGTTGTGGACTGGGACCAGACCCTGTCCCATTACAGAGACGGTTTCCACGGTGAGATCATCCTACAGGACATCATCCCACGCAGAGGTAGAATCGTCATGGGATCAGAGGATCCACTTATCTCCACGTCAGCGCGCCCGGGTGTGGACACACCCGGCAGGTACCATTATACACAAAGTGCACCAACTATATCCTCATCAAGTACGGCGCTGATCACACCTAAGGGGTGGGGGACTTTTGGTACATAGTGTGGTGTGAAGGCCCTTCGAGGTGTGGGGCAGTTGTATCTCTAGTCATTATAGAGTCTAGTGTTCGGGGTTATCTGTTATATCTATGTTCAGTAAAGGCCTTTCTATTTTTACAAAGCTATGTGTTCATTGTGATTGTGTCCTGTGAGGGGCTGCTTCCACTCTGCTGGGATCCCTCACAGGTGGAGGCACTGCACCCTATTGTAAGTGATATACCCCAGGGTCTCCGTAGCAGAGAAAGACCAGTTGTTGGTTGAAACGTGTGGGAGGTATTTTATTGTTCACCTTTGTATGTTGCAATAAATATTTTTTCATCTTTACTCAACTCTGGGACAACAGTTGTTTTCATTACACTCAGAAGAGAATCAGATCGTTTTGGAGTGCCCTGGAGCCTGTTTTCTATCTTGTATGCATTTGGCTTTCGGAGACTCTCTTACTGGGGGAGAAGGAGGAGTTTACACTGCGGAAGTGCAGTGCAACCTGAATGACTGAAGGAGGACTAGAGCTCAGTGTGGAGCTTGTGTGAAGCAGTAAGAGGTGATTTCCCTGCTGTTCAGCCCATGAGTGAGAACCTTTGTCAGGACTGCTGCATTTCATTCCTGTGAACCTCTAGTGGGTATATCAAGCGGGGTAAGAGGACACTCATTGCCTTACTTTTTCCTCTACCCCACCTCCTCTTCCTGGACACTGCTCTCATTTGTTCACAATCCCCTTTCTCCCCCCCCCCTCTTGATCTTCAAGGATTCCATGAAGTGCTTCTATCCACTTGCCTTTGAGCGCATGGCAGCATCTTTTTTGTTATCTCCGTCGCAGAAGCTTAGGCTCCTGTGAGTCAATAGGTTGACAACAGCACCAGTAGCATAATTACTGCCTACCCCCAGATTTCACTTAGGGTGGGGGAACCAGGGCTACATTTGGAGGCGCTGCTGAGATGAGATTCAGATCAGGGGTGCCTGAATTCAGTTTAAATTATGTCGTTCTCATTATCAGTACCATCCCGCCAAGAAGTGTACGAATGGGCGTTAAAGGGGCAAGTCCCGCCTCTACAAACCCTTGCTGTAGGACGAGTTCCTGCTGAGACTCCCTCCTGTGATATATGCTTAATATTGGGTCAGTACCCAGGCCTATAGGGTGCAAAAGTCCTAGGCCGCAGTACAGATGCAGACAAATTGTAGTGCTCAGTGAGTGAGGAGCGGACAAGATTTAATGAAAGGAGGCCCATCCAAATTATGGCTCGGTGGAACCCTCTCTAAAGGGTGGTGTCCCGTTATCTACCCTGAAATGCTGGGAAAACCATAGGCCCCACCAGAAGGCTACCCCTCAACATTCGCAGAGAGCCATAGTGTAGTTAATGAGACAATGATCAAAATGGAAACTCCCTCACCCGGTTATGCTAAGAGTCACACCTAAGATGGCGGCTCCCACCAAGTCTGGCGAGCACCAGGACTGAACAAGAAATTATTAAATATTTCTGTCCGTGTCTGGCGCGAAAACCAGAGCCCCGCCCCTATGAGGTGAGTGGCTCAGCGCTGAGCCAGAACCCCTCCTTGCTAATGTGTGCCCCTCCTCTGGAGTCCACCAGGGGGAGGGGGCACAGTGAGTCTCAATCAGTAACTGCCGTCTCCACTGAGGAAAGTACAGGATGCAGCGAACCACATCCTCAGTTGTATGGTGTTTGGCCAGCAGAAGGACTGTAGGTAACATTTCTTTTGTGCCCGTGCTTACAGAAAGACCTTAATCTCTCTGGTGGTATGGACTTGGATCCCTATCAGCAACCAAGAGGGGTTCAGGTAGTGAAAGTGGAAGGAAAATGGTACATCAGATGTCTATGCCCCAAGTGTGATGTTCCAGATGGCAAATTGAGCTGTGGAGACAAGTGTGCCTTCTGCGGAGCCCAGTTCCTGAACTCCAAGAGGCTGCGGCCTATGGAACCGCAAAGAAAGATGCTGTTAACAAACTCACCTCAAGAGCGGAGATTCTGGAAGGCCCGTGCGCAGTTACCGCGGTTCCAGACTCTGTTCCAATGCCGGAACCACAGATGGTGGAACCAAAGAAGGGTATGGTGACTGCCGAGGGAGAATGGGGATCGCAACCACAAGTGGCGCAGGAGCGGGACTGCTCACTGCCGATTGCCACCTGTGAATGCGAGGTGCCCCGACACTGTTCCCCTGCGGAGGTGTCCCTACCCCAATCCTGTTCTACTGAAGACATTAGTCAACAACCCGTGGTGATGAGCCAGCCAGCGGACCATCCAAGTGAAACTGAGGACAAAGAGCCGCTTGCCTCATCTACTGCAGACCCTGCTGTGGGCCCGTGTGCCCTACAATGGCCGGTCCGGCCTACCATGATGGTACCATCGGTCCCAGGCTGGGGATCAGTACCTGATGACAACAAGGGTGAGTGGACTGCCCCAGGGGTGTCGGTTGTGAGTTCCCAGGTGACCGCGGAGCACGGTGGCTCCTTAAGCATGGTTACCAGGGTGATTGGCTCCCCACGGCATCGTGTCCTGGCGGAGGTGTCCCCCTTAGAAGATCTCTACCAGACGGCAACTGTGGATCAACCCCC
Source organism: Ascaphus truei (assembly GCA_036426205.1). Lineage (NCBI taxonomy): Eukaryota > Metazoa > Chordata > Amphibia > Anura > Ascaphidae > Ascaphus > Ascaphus truei. The sequence goes on from WSYH01004984.1 coordinate 21,311, forward strand.
ACAGCCTACCTGCCGAGTGGAGAGAAGAGTCAGCAGCCAGCGGAGCAATGAGGCACCAACCTTTTACTCCCTGCAGGCTGGAATGGAGGTATCCAGTAAAGAGGCCCTGCTCGGCGGTTACTTCATCGCGAAGAATCCCTACTCACTGCCGTCTCAATACATGGTCCTGCACGTTGATCTCGTGATGTACTCAGAAGACGTCACTTCAGAAGTGACTGATGGAGCAAACCAGGACTGTGCTGTGACCTCTGGTAATTATTGCCTCCTTCAGGCACAAGCTGAAGTGTTCTATTCGCCATGTGGTGGACCAAGGAAAAGGCCAAGACCTCCTTGTCTACTGCATCCCTGATGCGGATGGCTAGGTAAGGGTCTGGTACAGAGACTCCCTGATGTTCCTTCCACCAGGGGGAGGAAGTGGAGTAGAACCAGAGACTTCAGATTCAGTAAAAGACTCACAGGAGTCAAAGTGAGGCGCCCTCACAGAATCAGTTAGGGGCACCCCACAATGGGTCTCAGCAAACAGCTAACACTCAGCTGGCCTCGAGTATCACTGTGGTTATTAAGGCATGTACCAATTGTGATAAAGCGAATGTGATAAGTTGTATATACTATGCACTGCATTTTTATTATATAACTGTGCTGTGTGACACTGTCCTCCAAGCGGGCCCATTGATATTTCCACCAGGGGGAGAATAGAGCCAGGTCCCCTCTTGCTCCCCCGTTCCCCCTCCCTTACCTCCTTTATGGTAGGGGTGCTTGCAGGTGGCGACGGGCTGGCCGGCGGCTCCCTTTGCAGGGCGCCACCATGTTTAAAGTGTTTGCGCATGCGAGGAGTGTCGCGCATGTGCAGAAGGTGTTCGGCGGCCATGTTGGGGTTGGCGCATGCGCAGTCAGTGTGTGGAGTCCCGCTGGCCATTACAGATTTCACAGGCGCAAATAGTGCTAGCGGTGGCCATTACAGCATCGCGCATGCACGGTAAAGATAGCGCACGCGGTGCCAATAGAGTAGAGGCTCTAAAGGTACTACATTACCCAGAAGCCTCTGGGGACTGCAGTTTCACCAATATCACCTGCTGCATTACAGCCAATAGGGCTTACAGATTCTCCTGCTGCAAAGGGGATACATTGTTGCGCGCTGGAGTCAGGAAGCTGACAGTGGAACACGAGTGTCAGTAGGCGCTGGGACACAGACAGGGGAGGGTGTATGTGCAGAGGCGCAAGTAGGCCCTGCACTAGGCCAGAGATCTCCCCGAGGCCCTACTCACAGATCAAGTTTGTGGTTGCTACAGGGACAGGCCCTTATGTAGGGACCCTGCCACTTTAGCTATTTGTTAGTTCAGGGACACAGCAAGAACACAGTGCAGCCCTTGAAAGTTGTGGTCTGGGAATAGACCCTGTCCAGTTGCAGAGACGGTTTCCACGGTGGGATCATCCTACAGGACATCATCCCATTCTACCCCAGGGTCTCCTAGCAGAGAAAGACCGTTGTTGGTTGAAACGTGTGGGAGGTATTTTATTGTTCACCTTTGTATGTTGCAATAAATATTTTTCATCTTTACTCAACTCTGGACAACAGTTGGTTTCATACACTCAGAAGAGAATCAGATCGTTTTGGAGTGCCTGGAGCCTGTTTTCTATCTTGTTATGCATTTGGCTTTCGGAGACTCTCTTACTGGGGAGAAGGAGGAGTTTACACTGCGGAAGTGCAGTGCAACCTGAATGACTGAAGGAACTGAGCTCAGTGTGGAGCTTGTGTGAAGCAGTAAGGAGTGATTTCCCTGCTGTTCAGCCCATGAGTGAGAACCTTTGTCAGGACTGCTGCATTTCATTCCTGTGAACCTCTAGTGGGATATCAAGCGGGGTAAGAGGACCTCATTGCCTTACTTTTTCCTACCCCACCCTCCTCTCCTGGACACTGCTCTCATTTGTTCACAATCCCCTTTCTCCCCCCCCCCCTCTTGATCTTCAAGGATTCCATGAAGTGCTTCTATCCACTTGCCTTTGAGCGCATGGCAGCATCTTTTTTTGTTATCTCCTCCGCAGAAGCTTAGGCCCGTGTGAGTCAATAGGTTGACAACACACCAGTAGCATAATTACTGCCTACCCCCAGATTTCACTTAGGGTGGGGAACCAGGGCTACATTTGGAGGCGCTGCTGAGATGAGATTCAGATCAGGGGTGCCTGAATTCAGTTTAAATTATGTCGTTCTCATTACATACCATCCCCAAGAAGTTACGAATGGGCGTTAAGGGGCAAGTCCCGCCTCTACAACCCTTGCTGTAGGACGAGTTTCCTGCTGAGACTCCCTCCTGGTGTATATGCTTAATATTGGGTCAGTACCCAGGCCTATAGGGTGCAAAAGTCCTAGGCCGCAGTACAGATGCAGACAAATTGTAGTGCTCAGTGATTGAGGAGCGGACAAGATTTAATAGGAGGCCCATCCAAATTATGGCTGCGTGGTGAACCCCTCTCAAAGGGGGTGGTGTCCCGTTATCTACCCGAAATGCTGGGAAAACCATAGCCCCCCACAGAAGCTACCCCTCAACATTCGCAGAGAGCCATAGTGTATTATGAGAAATGATCAAAATGGAAACTACTCCCTCACCCGGTTATGCTAAGATCACACCTAAGATGCGGCTCCCACCAAGTCTGGCGAGCACCAGGACTGAACAAGAAATTATTAAATATTTCTGTCCGTGTCTGGCGCGAAAACCAAGCCCCGCCCCCTATGAGGTGTTGGGACTTTGGGTACATGGTGTGGGGTGAAGGCCCTGCGAGGCGTGGGGCAGTTGTATCTCTAGTCATTATAGAGTCTAGTGTTCGGGGTTATCTGTTATATCTATGTTCAGCAAAGGCCTTTGTATTTTTACAAAGCTATGTGTTCATTGTGATTGTGTCCTGTGAGGGGCTGCTTCCGCTCTGCTGGGATCCCTCACAGGTGGAGGCGCTGCACCCTATTGTAAGTGATATACCCTAGGCTCTCCGTGGCAGAGGCTTAGGCTCCTGTGAGCCAACAGGTTGACAACAGCACCAGTAGCATAATTACTGCCCACCCCCAGATCTCACTTAGGGGTAGGGGAACCAGGGCTACATAAGCAATCTAATTATTTCCTGTCTGTCTAAATCATACAATGGGTGTGTGCAGCAGGAGTACTTGTTTATATAGCTGTCATTGTGTTCATATGTAACAGTTTTTCCAGACCCACCCAATCTCGCATTGCCCCCTGTGGTCTACTGGTCCCATTACATGTAGGTATAGTGTGTGGTGCACCTGCTGGCTTACAGGACTCCTGAGTCTCCCCCTGGGTTGGTATGGAGATATCAGCAAGACAGGCATCTGAGGTAGTGGGGATTGAGTCCTACTCACATCTGATGCAGCGCCTCCACCTCACCAGGATCTCTGCGTCCACAGGGGGATGTATCTGATGAGGACCTCCTCTGTGGTGCCTCCTTCTGTGCAATGACTCCACACATACACAGCAAGGGTCTGTTGAATCTGGGAATCTTTATTGACATCTTTAGCAGCCTGCCCCTCACAGCGGTCATACTCAGCCGCTCATTGTAGTGCAGTTCATCCCTTCAGAAGGTCCTTCCCTTCCAATGGAGTTGGGTCACCTCTCCCCCTCAGGGAGATCACCACCTGTGTCAGGTCCCTGATCACAGTGTAGATACTATTTAGTATATCTGACAGCCTTAACTGCTGCAGACCCCCAGAACTGGACCATCCCTGATCCCTTTGAACTTGAACTCCAACCACTACAAAGCAAACTTGATTAACCCACACTTGAACAACTAACTTTTGTGAGTGCTGTGTTTTATATAGACTCAGAAAACAGCCACACCTCTTATGTCACCAATAGTGGACACAGAGCATGTTACCCCTCCCCTTGTATACATATGACACTTCACCAGGGTGTGAGGGCAAACCTCCATGATTGATGCTGGCAATCCTGCTGTCAGGAATAGGCGTTCGACTCGCTTCACACACAGGGCACCCCCTCTCCGCAGGGAGCCCCTGGATCCACAAAACAATCCTGCCTTACCGTCCTCCACGGCTCCTCGCCCCTGCTGCCGTCGCGGGATCACTTCCCTCGGCGATTCCTCTGCTCAGCGCCGGGCGCGCCCACGCCCTCCTGCACGCACACCTACACGCACGCCAGCCTCTGACGTTATGTGCATGCATTCTCAGCTTACAGAGCACACGCCTAACAGAGCAAAAAACGAGTCCACCCGGGAGTCACCCTTCTTTATAAATTATGGGTTCCACCCTCCCTGTCTTCCCATCCCTAACATCCCTTCTGGAGTACCAGCCGTAGATGAACGCATTTCATCCTCCAAACCGCAGAGGTCCAGGATTCAGTCTTACCCTTCTCAACTCCTCCGCAGATCAAAATTACAGGCCGATCGTGTCGTCGTTCGGCGCCCAGTTACAAACAGGGGATTTGGTATGGCTCTCCTCTAGGAATATCCACCTCAAGGTACCATCTCCTAAACTGGCACCTAAGTTCCTGGGACCCTTCCCTATTTGTGAACAATCAATCCTGTGGCATTCCGGCTCCAACTACCACCCGTATGAAGATTCCCAATGTCTTTCATGTGTCTCTCTTAAAACCATTTATATCTCCAGTCACTTCTTTCCGGATCAGACTCGTAAACCGGATCCCATTACGGTACAAATAACGAGGAATACGAAGTTCACTCTCTTTTGGATTCTCGCCTATCCAGGGGTCAGCTCCAGTTCTTGGTGCAGTGGAAGGGCTTTGGCCCTGAAGAGAGATCCTGGGTACCTTCAAAGGACAGTCATGCCCCGGCCCTTCTTAAGTCCTTCAGGAAAAAGTTTCCAGAGAAACCGTTCTTGGACCGTCCTGAGGCCGTTCCTGAAGAGGGGGTTACTGTCAGGAATCGGCGTTCTCCTCGCTTCCCACACAGGGCACCCCCTCTCCGCAGGGAGCCCCTGCACACACAAAACAAGCCTGCCTTACCGTCCTCCACGGCTCCTCGCCCCTGCCGCCGTCGCGGGATCACTTCCCTCGGCGATTCCTCTGCTCAGCGCCGGGCGCGCCCATGCCCTCCTGCACGCACACCTACACGCATGCCAGCCAGCCTCTGACGTTATGTGCATGCATTCCCAGCTTACAGAGCACACGCCTAACAGAGCACTCTTAACCACTGCTCCTGCAGTGAGGCGTCGCCCCCAAGCATCACACAGTTCCATGCAAATCAATGATTACACTCAGCTGGGCTGTAACACCTCCCTCCTATCAGGGAGGACTCTTTGCAGTCCTCCAGGCCTGCCCCCTTTTCCCATTGGCCTGCCCAGCTTTATTGTGCCTGTGCTTCCCATCACTCGTCGCTCGACATAGTTCTGTATGGAAGCATTTGACTACTCTCTCAGTGACTCCTCAGGTATTGACGCGGATTGGATGACTACCCCCTCTGGCTCTCGACTTCGGCTCTACTTGGACTTCGTGACTTCTGGCATCCCTGTAACACGGCTTATACCTTCGACCATCCGCAACTCTCCAATCCCTGATCTTGGCAACGGCAATAACTACTCCTCCTCTACTACCGGTACCGGCAAGTATTGTCTTCATTACTATACCTGGCCTGGCAGCACTAACACCACACTCCGGACGCGCTCCCTTTGCTGCGGGTGCGTGTATCCCTACGTCCCACCTCAGCACAGGGGACGGGTCTGGTCTGCGGGCAGCACCGGCTTAACACCTGCACACTTACCAGGTTTTACTGCCAGCATGAGAAAGAACTGTATACCATTTTTATACATGGCTACACATAGATACAACTGTCCTAGACTAGAATACTGCCATTTGTCCTATAGAATGTTACATGCATGTCAAACCAAAACCAAGTAGAAAAGTTAACCATTGTCACAAAGAAGCTAGTATTAGCAACACATCTCATAGTATGTTGATAGATTTTCTGTTTGAGAAATAAAAATTAAAGTAAGCATGTCACAGATATGCAGATGTGTATCTGACCCAGTTTTGCTGAAAAATTGTTGCTAAATTAAGCATTTTAAATATTGTTCCCTAAGCATTGTAGTAAGCTATTCTGCTCCAACTTCACTGTGCATGTGTTATTTGGGGGTTTGCGGAATAGTTATTGGGGAGGGGGTAGGGCAGTAGGATTTTTAGGGTGGAGTTACAGGGCATATTCTGAGTTTAGGGCTTTCACTCCTTTCCCTTTTACCTTCAGCAAAACCCCTTAACAATTTAGACCCATTCACTGTGCAATGCTATTGCATATGACTGCTTCAAGCCCATTCATTTTTATGCTCCGTTAGGCGCCTTCCACCAATTCAAACATTTGAGACGCCTAAAAGCTTGAATGATAATTCATGGCAACACCCGATTAACTGATGTCCTGACCAACGTAAACTAGAATTGGGAGAGAGAACAGAAACAGAAAGGATGATGAAGCAATTCAGAAACCATCCGGAGCAATTCTCACCCCCTTCTGAGCGTGGATCCTGAAGTGTCATTACCAGTGTGTTTTTCAAGAGACGTCCCAACACACACACACACACACACACACACACACACACACACACACACCCCCCCCCACACACCCATACCACACACACACACACACACACACACACACACACACACTGGCATCTTTAGCACAAAGAACACAGAGATAACACACAACCCTCTGCTATACAACTGGAAAGTGAGGGTCAAGTAAAAGGAGAAAAGACGACCACTAGAATCAACGCATTCAGATTAAGGTCTTCATTTTTAATGCTTAAAATTGTGGGTTCAAAGTGTTCTTAGGCCACTAACACTCCCCTGATGTAATCTCTGACAGATCACTTTATTTTCCTGTATCCAAATCTAAGGACAAACTTGAAAACAAGATATTTTTATTTAATTGCATCCGAACTAAAAATAAAGTCACTGCCAACAGGCTTAAAAGGTTTACAAAACCATATTTGCAATTAGAGGTCAATTATAGGTTGTGGGCTGTAGCTTTATACTGTTATGTCGAAAGCAACTTCCGCAAGCATTTTTCAACAAAAGTAGCTTCACCGCCTATACGTGAAACAAACAGCAAACAAACGTCTGGTGTGCGAGTAGTATGATACACCTGCTAACGGACTCAAATAGGAATAACGCATTATCAAACGGGGGAACTTAAGATATGGCATTGCAAGGTTATCCAGTGATAATTGACCTTGTAAAATGAACTAATCATGGTATGATGCAAATCTTCCAGAGGTTTTTTAATTTGGAGATGTTATACCTGCCCCCGCATTCTCATTCTATGCTTTAATTGTAGAATTTGCAGAGGAATACATGATATTTATATTGCTGGTTTTGTAAGGAAGCAAATAGATTTCAGATGCCTTCTGGCTGAGCACTCCGGAACAGCATGCACTGCTGACCCAAGATTGAACCCTTATATAATATAAAGACTTTTTAAATATTAAACATCATTGCTATGCTATAGATACAGGCCCATATGCACAGGGCTGCCAACAGGAATCTTGGGGCCCAGGACAAATGAAAGGAGCAGGCTCCCCCCCCCCCTCCTGTTAACCCTCCGCCCTGCTGGGGAGAAGGTATGGGGCCTGGATGGGGAGGAACAGGTAGAGGGGGAGGAGGTATTCGGTGGAGGGAGGAGATGTTGGGAAGGGAGGAGCTATCGTGAAGGGAGGAGATAGGGGAGGGGTTTTGGGGGAGGGATAAGCGGTTAGGGGTGAAGGGAGGAGCTATGAGAAGGTAATGGGTGAATAATATGGGCCTGGGGGGAGTAGGTATAGCCCTGGTGGAGTCGGGAGAGTATTTATGGGCCTTGGGAGAGTACATATGGGAATTGAGAGGGGGATTATGTATGGGCTTTGGGAGTGGGTGGGCAAGTATGTATGGACCTCAGAAGGGGAAGTTGATAAGGGCTTGGGGGGGAGCTAGATAGGAACCCTGTAGGAGGGAGTAGGTATGGGCCTGGGAGAGCCAGCCGGAGTAGGTATGGGCCTGGGGGAGTTGAGCCCAGAGGAGGGCACAAGATCACCATGGCCCACCTGCGGCCTGAAGACATGCCCTGCCAAAGGCCCAGCTGGAGGGAGAAGTCCATGTGGTGAAGGGAGAGGGGCCCACCCAGTTGCTGTCATTGCCGGAAGGTAGGCCCAACTTCCTGTCCAGGCCAGCAGGGCCTCCTAGAGTAGCCGGGCTCGTGTCATTTGTCCTGAATGTCCCACCGACAGCGGTCCTCCACACTCCACGTAATCCACTACACACTGATATGCCATAAAACACTTTCCAGTCCATTCAAATTAATTAACTCTAAGGTGGTCTTCCAGCGCCAGTGTCTTACGGCATAGAACCACCTATTAGCTATGAACCACAATGTCTCTCAAAGCCCATCTTACAGGAAGCTGACGGCCCATTTGTACCAAAGCTAGCATACCTCATTGAAGAAAAAACAAGAGAGTGAAGACAGCAAGTAATCTTAGCCAAGGTCATTAATCACGAGACTGTTTCACTAGAGAAAACACAAACCTCCTGTTTTATTGATTGATACTTTGCACAAATTGTACACCTGCAAGGATGTGAAAGTTACTACCGTACATCCCCCATATTACAAAGTCATTCAAACAAATAAACTGAGGTCAAGCTAAACGGGCAGTGCCATGTAACAGGTAGGAAACAATGAGTCGGCTTCCTTTAAAAGATTTAATCACCCTTAAAGTAAGTTTACTCATTTGCATCCTGTTCAAAATTAAATGAATATCCTTTTTCTCCAGGTCTGCTGAATATAAAGAAGCAATCCAAGCAGTTTTTTCTTTTAATTTCCTTAATTTTTTTAAATAGAAGTTTGAAGCAGGGGGTCTCCGGAGCTGAAACCCATTCATTTCAGCTCCCAGGACCCCCTGCTTCCGGAGATGCCTACCTCCGAATCGGGTGCTGGTATCATTCATTTCAGCTCCCAGGACCCCCTGCTTCCGGAGATGCCTACCTCCGAATCGCGTGCTGGTATCATTCATTTCAGCTCCCAGGACCCCCTGCTTCCGGAGATGCCTACCTCCGAATCGGGTGCTGGTATCATTGCAGTTTTCAGCTTCCTCATCACAATTAGTTTTTATTTGCTTTTGGGAACGCTCTCCTTTTTGTGGCTCCTGTTTCTGCTGGGAGTAGAGTGTGCGGTGTCGTTTCACTTTGGGAACGCATCTAACTGTGGGTGGGTGGGGCTTCATGTTTTGTGGGAGTAGTGCGGTGTGTCTTTATTTGCTTTGGAACGCTCTCCTTTTTGTGGCTCCTGTTTCTTGCTGGAGGTAGCGGTGTCTGTTTTGCTTTGGGAACGCTCTCCTTTTTGTGGCTCCTGTTTCTGCTGGGAGTAGTGCGGTGTCTGTTTTGCTTTTGGGAACGCTCTCCTTTTTGTGGCTCCTGTTTCTGCTGGGAGTAGAGTGTGTCTGTTTTGCTTTTGCTGCTGTTTCTCGTCACATGGGTCAATACATAGGAAGCTGCACTGGGTGACATCACGGCTTTCTATTGACCCGCAAGGCCTGGGAGCTTTGAGCAGCCATATAGTGAACCCAGGAGTGGCTACTGGCACCCCCTATGGAGGTAATTATCTCCAGAAGCAGGGGGTCTTTGGAGCTGAAATTAATGGGGTTCAGTTCCGGAGATCCCCCGCTTCAATCCTGTACTTTAAAAAAAGACACCGCTTGGATTGCCTCTATATCCACAGTACCCACTGCTTGTTTGTTTGATGACTGATCGTTTCATAATTACCACACAGTGAAAAAACAGAAACAACTCACCTTTAGTTGAATACTCAAAACAATCTTGTCAACAAACATTAACACATACATTCCCAGCCAGCTCAAACTCCCACACCCACCACATCAAGAATATATATTTATGTCAAAAAGAGTCAAAAAGAATGCTACTGGGCATGGCAAACGTATACAACGAAAGACAGGGGTGCTCAATGCTACATCAAATTGACAAAACATATAAAGTAATAAGTATAAAGTTTAAATACTTCAATAATAATAATAATAATATTTAATTGGTTATACCCTTTCGCCAAAGCATCATAAGCCTGGATACCAACGTCAAGGTATAACCAAATTAATGCAGGTTCTACACTACACTGTGAACCCTTCCCTTTACCTCTGTATGAGGTTCCTTCCCCTCATACAGAGCTTGTCAATCTGCTACACCTTGATAAAGGACCTACCGGTCCGAAAACGCGTAGGAGGCTGTGTGTTTCTTCCCCCTGGGGTGATGATTTTATCAGTCAACACTGAAATAAATGGAATTTTCTTTTTATCCACCACCTGACTCCCTGGCTGTGCGCTATTTGCTTTGTTTTCTACAACTACTGGATCTCCCTTCCATGGCTGGCACGCCACTACGGATCCCCAGAGATTGTGGGAGTGGGTAAGAGACTTATCTTTATTGCTTATGACTACTATAGCCGAGTACTCTTATTTGGATGATTCCCAGTGGAAACTTTATTGTTTATGTCCTTTTGAGTGACTCAAAGGTCATTTCCATTATACCCACTCCCACTTGTTCTACTATGGGGCTTTTCTAAGATGCTTTAATATCTGGATGAAGTTATACTGAGGTGGAGCACCCTATTTCCCCCATTTGTCCCTGCTACATTTAACCTATTAAAGTAGTTCATTCTACATCCTGTTTAAAAATATAATTCAGTTGTGTAGTTTTAGATGATTACTGCATTTCCCCCTTTTCTTTAATCCCTCTTCGGGCACCTTTCAATGTTTCCTCTTTTGACATAGGCTGCCATATTGCGTGCCCTTGGAAGCATGATCTTCCGTGATTGATCACAGAACAGATTGATCGGCAGCTTAGATCAGGGGTGTGCAAACAGGGGGGTGCAACATTTTCTGGGGTTCGGGCGCAGCACTCTTGCCCACAGTATTTAAATAAAATGCCAGGGGAACGCGTGAGGCCTCTGTATCAATCTCTTACCTGCTCTCCTGCTCTCTAGCCAGCTCCTCCCTTGCTGTCCAATAGGAACGCCCCTGCTCCGGTCACATGATTCCCCGGCTCCCACCGCCATCAGCTGTGCTGTATTCCCGCTGCTCCCACCGGCTCAACGACGACGTCTTCTGCTGCCACCGCTACCAGGATGTCTGCTGCTGCTCCCACAATGTCGCCGCGGTCCTCCTCACCCTCTGCAGCGGTCCTCCTCACCCTCTGCAGCGGTCCTCCTCACCCTCTGCAGCGGTCCTCCTCACCCTCTGCAGCGGTCCTCCTCACCCTCTGCAGCGGTCCTCCTCACCCTCTGCAGCGGTCCTCCTCACCCTCTGCAGCGGTCCTCCTCACCCTCTGCAGCGGTCCTCCTCACCCTCCGCCGCCGGCTGCAGGTAAGCCTTCAAGTCTTCAGCTGCTCTGAAATTACCCGGCACCAGTTCCAGCACTCTGCTGCCAGGTCCAGGTAGCTGAAAAAGAGCCGGGTAAGCAGGATACTGGGTATCTATATCTATATAATCTATATAATGTCAAGCATGAAAAAAACTAAACTTATTAATATCTACTATACCTCTACCCTCCCATAACCCACCCCATATCAAAGCTCATATATTATCTAAGAATTTTGTAAGAACATTAGACATTGCCACAAAATAAGACATCATCTTGATATCGGAGACCTCTACATTTCAGAATGAATAAATCTACGCATTTATATGAAAAAAAAAAATTTAAATACATTTTTTATCTTATAATCTATTTAGTATAACTCCCAGCATCATCTGGTCTCGTTATGATGGAGTTATTTCCAAATAAGATAAGAAAGGAAACCATGTATCCATAAATTGAGTGTGTTTTTGTGGTAAGGAAAAAGTAGTGCTCTCCAACGCACATATCTCCCATGCTCTTGTCCAGTGGTCGCCAAACTTTTCAGTACGAGGGCCACATCGTATATTCTACACGTTTTTGGGGGCCAAAGGGAAAAAAAATCAGTTAAATGAATGAATAAGTTTTATTTGGATCTTTTTGGGGTAATCAGCATGATATGATTCAGAACAAAAAGAGAAATGTGACAATTACAAAGAAAGGATGCTGTGCTTACACTGGGAAATTATATATAATGAGCAAAAATGTCAAACCTTAACAAATGATTAAAGAATCATTTACTTGACTGCAGAGGAGAAAAGCAGGCTATTCATTTTTTTTTAAAAATATTTTTTACTAAAATGTTACAAATGTTTACCTGAAATGAGAATTTGCCCAATTTTGTGGCACACAGTAAGGAAAATAAACACACCTCAAAAAAGAAATGCAGTAAACAAATCAAAGAAATTCAAAACAAACTTGCAGCCATCAATAAAGATCGAACAAAAATAAATTCAGCCTGCACCTTTCTACACATGTCCGTAATAAACATCAGCGAGAATCCAAAACAAAAAGATGCCAGTTTAATTTTCCCTGACTGCTTGGCAAACAGGGCACACATATTTTCAAGAAACAAGAACTTCTATTTACTATGGGCTGGGAAATGGAGATTTCAAATCGTAACCAACAAGTCATGAAGTTTTACACAGGATCAACGGGAATGATGGAACTGCTTTTTTTAATTTTAAAGTATTGCTGAACTGAGGTTTAAAGCTTGAGGAGCAAATTATTAGATTGGACTTCAAATGCTCATCAGATAAATTTGCTCGATAGTTGGACTTTCCATACTTCATTCTTGAAAATTTGGAAACTGCTCAGGCTGCAGAGATTTATAAAATTGGATGAGATTTCCTTCTTTATACTTGTCTTTCAGCATGGCATCTGATTGGAGATTAATAATTTCCATAATTTCAAGTACTGTAGCATCAGTTTTGCCCTGAAAGACTTTGAACAAATTTTGACATTTAAATTGTTACAAGCCCAATAAATTATTGCAATGAACTAAAGCGCAACGGAAAATAACTTGTATAACAAAAACAAATGATTAGGATTTGTGCAAAGACGATGGTTACTCACAGAGATGTAACAAAAAGAAGATATCGGGTCATCTCTAAAGCCTCCTACACACTAACACTAGTACACGGAAGGGGCGAGGTTAATATTGAATGATTATGGTTTGAGGGTCTTAAAACATATGGCGCACGTGACTGAAAAGCTTGGTGTCATATCGGGAATGAGCGCGGCGGACAGGAACTGGACATGTCAACTGTACCGCGTGGTTAAGAAAAAACGAAGGGAGTTGCTGCGTGCCGGATAAAATCTTGCGGCGGGCTGGATGCGGCCCACGGGCCTTAGTTTGGAGACCCCTGCTCTAGTTAATAATTTTGTCATATTTGGTGCTGATACATTCTTCCAGTTAGAAGCAATGTACAATTTGGCGGCTAATAGTAAATGTCTGATTAGAAAACTGGAGTTAGATTTAAGGACATCCTTTTTATCCATATCTACTGCACGCAGCAAAACCACTGAAGGATCCAACTGGAGACTAAAACCAGCGACTTCCTTTATGACTTCTAAAACTTGTATCCAAAAGGTTTGTGTTTTAGAGCAAGACCACCATATATGAAAAAATGAACCTTCCATGGAACAGTTACGCCAACATCTGTCTGAGAAAAAAGATAAAGGTAGCGCTAATCTCAAACACCTGAAAACAGGCCAGCAGCCTATGATATAACTCTGACACCCAGGGTCAGATATAGGAATGGAAAAGTAAAGTTATATCTATGGCGCTTGGCACCGAAATACACTAAATGCAAAAAAAAGGATATATACAACCAGTTGGATGGTGAACTCCACTTGGATTCTCCTCGTACCGACGATCAGTCACGAAAAAGAAAAAAATGACAGTGTGATACAGTAACTAACAGTAACATAAAACACAACCAACAGATGCTGAGAAACAAATGCTGAGACAAACAGATGACTGGGATTAATAAAAAAAATTAATACAACAACTAAATAGTTAATGAAAGTATAAAACACACAATAAAAAAGTCCCATGTGAACACCAGCAATAGCTGGACTGTCCGCTTACCAGACACTGGAAGGTAAATGGCGGTGGATAAATCAGAGAGTATCCCTTCTCGTGATGGTTACTGACAGCTCCAAGGCATCTCATGTAGTCAGCAGGAGCTTCCGGGGGAGACCCTCTCAACCTCCAGACCACAGACCTCCGCAGAGCAGCCACACTGGGCTATGTCTCGCAGGAACAGACGCCGTCACGTGCGCAGCAACAGCGCAGGATCGGAAACAGCAATGGTAGATGGACGAAGGGTGGTCCACACTGTGCACCGCTGTCCTCACAGAACCTACCACACTCCTATTACCATCTCCACGGACACAGCATTGGTTCAGGCCCGCCCCCGGCTGTAGCTCATGTCGCCCCGCGGAGCGAGGCTCTGACGACTTCGTCCATCTACCATTGCTGTTTCTGATTGAAAGTCTATGGCGGCGGAACCCTTTGACTTCAACGGCGGAGTTGCTCCAGTGAAAGCCTATGGCGGCGGAGCCCGTTGATTTCAATGGGAAAAGAGTGAAAAGCAGAGATTCATTTTTAAAGGGAAGAATCCTGTATTAAAAAAGTATTTTAACCTGCATTTGTGTATCTCCGGTTCTGGGGGTCGCAGAGAGCTTAAACTTGGCCACTATGGAGAACCCCCTCCAGCATGAGGGATTGGCAAGTATCAGCCCACTGGGCCCAACAGAACAGATTCTTTTAATATGTGAAAGTATTAAACTATGAATTGTATTTTGGGTCTGGTTTGAAAACTCAGAGCCCATCTGCTATGGTAATGGTCAGGATGGCAGACAAAAGGTCGATCATAAAACTCCTGATCAAAGCACAACAGCATGCAGGACATGGGTACTTAAGATTAAGTGTTGTACTTCACACCTTGGACAAAGGGTATCCTGGCCAAGCTAGACTTGGAGACGCCAGGTTTGTGGGAGGGGGACTGAGAAATTAAGCCCCCTGATTAGAATAATATCCACCCAGTGGGCGGGTGTTAAGGTGCCCCTCAGATGAGGTGGCAAGGAGAGATTGGGTGCAGGTAATTGTTCTCCAATGGCCTACACTCAATAATAAGGTATAGACTGGAAATTGCATATAAACCAGTGTCCAGCCTATCCTCAGGGTTCGTGTTTTCGTGACTTCAAGTTTACCAACTATTTGATGCCTGATGAATTGCTAATCCTGTTTCCTGATTATTTCATCATCCCCATTCCAACCCTAAGTAAGTGTATATTTTGCATGTTATTTGTATATCTTGTGTGTTCACCTTCTTTAATAAACTTTAATTTATCATATCTAAGTCGTGTTCAATTCAACCCAGAGATATTTTTGGTGTGTATTACTATAGCCTTTCACAAGTTCCCGTGACAGTGACTTCAATCCCACTGAGGCAAGCATGGCCATCTTACTTACTGGCAAATCCTGCCCTTACCCCTGATAAGAAGTAAGTCCCTCTGGCTCTCATTGCCAGCAGTTGCCTCTGGCCTTTAAATAGCAGGCAGTTGCAACTTGTCTTTGCTCGTGCAAAGTAGTCCAGTTATCTATGCCTTTGACTCCGTTTGTCTTGACCCCTGCCTAGACCGGATTACCTCCTGTGTTGTTCCTGTTTTGTTCCAGTCCGGTTCCTTCGTCCTTGTCCGTTCCTGAGTCTTCCCCCTTGCATGTACCTTCCCTGGAACCGGACCTGTCTTCCCCTGCATCCCAGGCTTCAGATCCAAGGCCAAGGTCGGTGTACCTACTCCCTACCTCTGCCCTGAGGGTCCGTATCCTGTTTTGCAGTCAGCAATGTTACAGTAGGTTGTATGTTACTATAGATGTGAATACGTATATTGTAGATAGATGATATAAGACCTGAAGTAGATTTAGAAAGACTAATAATATCCTCAAAAAGTGTAGTTTCTTGTATTGCAGCTTTCTTAATATTTGGTTGTGATATCCAATGTCTAATTTGAAAGTACTGAAATCTACTATTTTCTGCCAAATCAAAATCAGATTTGCAGTGTGAAAAAGATTTCATCTCATTCTGGTAATAAAAATTGGCCACTTAATGGCACCCTCCAGAATCTAAGGCCAATGCAGGAGTAAATTCCAGATTATGCAATATTGCAATCAGAGGAGAAGGAAAAGAAGATAATTTGAAATTCTTGAGTCCCATATCCCCAGAGTAAAGAAAATAGGATGTTTATATAATTCTTATGTAAGGGAATTTTAGTGATGGCACTCTAGCTACAAGCACATGCATACCAATCCCAAGAGTTCTTAAATGGGATGTTAAAGCTGCAGTTCAGTCTTTTTTTTTTTTTAATTTATTTTTTTACTTCAATAGTTTCATGTGGGCAATCTCTAATTACCTAAAGAACTGCATAGCTGCCGGTCAATTCGTTCTCCGTGTATTGATCGGCGAAATTTGGCGACATCTTTAGATATGGGATATGTTTTTCATCTGCTTCTGTCAGTCAGTGGAAGCTCATGAATATTCATGAGTCTCCCAGTGACGTGTGCTCGCTCCCGATCTGCCGCTGTGTGGTGTCCCCCTTCTGCCCCGATCACCGTGGCTGTCTCCCTGCCCGTACGGGAGATGCAGGGGGGTTGCACTGCCCCCGGGGGGAGGGGGAGCGGGTGATGTGTCCCCCTTCTACCCCGATCCCTGTGGCTGCCTCCCTGCCCGCACGGGAGATGGAGGGGGGTTGCGCTGCCCCCAGGGGGGGGGAAGGGGGAGCGGGTGATGTGTCCCCCTTCTGCCCCGATCCCTGTGGCTGCCTCCCTGCCCGCGTGGAAGATGGAGAGGGGTTGCCCTGCCCCGGGGGGGGGGGGGGGAAGGGGTTGTGTCCTGGAGCAGTGGTGGCAGCAAGGTGGTGTGTGTGTGTATGTGATATATATATATGGTTACGCTTCACGGCGCGCATTGAATGAGAATCACCCGCACATCATCTGAAAGAGATTGGGGAAGTGTTTAGACCCAACGGACGCACTGCCACTATGCGACGTTTGATTGAGGGCCCGTTATACCCTGACCACTGTTCTCAGTACACTGTACATGATTTACAGGACTGTCTGCATTAAGGTATTGATTTACAGGCACGCTGTGTAACAGTATGCATCTCCAAGCACTGATAGTGTGTTGCTGTTCAGGCTATGCATTAATTTGGACGAACATCTTTAGATATGGGATATGTTTTTCATCTGCTTCTGTCAGTCAGTGGGAAGCTCATGAATATTCATGAGTCTCCCAGTGACGTGTGCTCGCTCCCGATCTGCCGCTGTGTGGGTGCCCCTTCTGCCCCGATCACGTGGCTGTCTCCCTGCCCGTACGGGAGATGCAGGGGTTGCACTGCCCCCGGGGGGAGGGGGAGGGGTGATGTGTCCCCTTCTACCCCGATCCCTGTGGCTGCCTCCCTGCCCGCACGGGAGATGGAGGGGGGTGCTGCGTGCCCCAGGGGGGGGGAAGGGGGAGCGGGTGATGTTGTCCCCCTTTGCCCCGATCCTGTGCTGCCTCCCTGCCCGCGTGGAAGATGGAGAGGGGTTTGCCCTGCCGGGGGGAGCGGGGTGATTGGTCCCCCTTCTGCCGATCCCTGTGGCTGCCTCCCTGACCGGCGGGAGATGGAGAGGGTTGCGCTGCCCCCGGGGGGGGGGGGGGAAGGGGTTGGTTCCTGGAGCAGTGGTGGCAGCAAGGTGGTGTGTGTGTGTATGTGATATATATATATGGTTACGCTTCACGGCGCGCATTGAATGAGAATCACCCGACATCATTGAAAGAGATTGGGGAAGTGTTTAGACCCACGGACGCACTGCCACTATGCGAACGTTTGATTGAGGGCCCGTTATACCCTGACCACTGTTCAGTCAATGTACATGATTTAAAGGACTGTCTGCATTAGGTATTGATTTACAGGCACGCTGTGTAACAGTATGCATCTCCAAGCACTGATAGTGTGTGCTGTTCAGGCTATGCATTTATATGTATTCTAACCATTTATGCGCATTTGATATCATTACATGTCTCTAGTAGCTATGGTTACGAAACAGGATGCAATGTGATGTACAAGTTGTTAATTAAGGGTTGATCATGTGATAGGTACACATTAGCATAGATCAGGTTCTCTCATTGGTGCGTACCAGTATCAGTAGTTGGATTGGCTGTTTAGAAATGTGGGTTGTATTCGGGATTATAATGGGAGTTCATGATGATTTAGGTGTTTTTAGTATGTGTTAGGGGAATATGGGTGCTTATGTTAGTCGCAGTTGCACTGCCCTGAGGAAGGCACCGTTGGGAGGACCGAAGGTTGGCGTCCTTGTGTTACTGAATACACTTTTTGATACCATACCGCAGTGTGCTGTCTCTTTTTGGCTATCAGGATCCCCTGGTCTCCATTTGTCTACACACTCCTATGGGACAAGCATTGCCTCCTGCTAACAAAACCTGATGAGTGCCAATCTCCATACTAACTATATATATATATATAGATATATATATATATATATAATCTAATTATATTATATATATCTATAGATATCATATATATATATATATATATCTCAGGTCCTTGGGACCTGGGCCCCGCGACCCCCCCTCGTTACCTCCGCTGCCAGGGGTCACTCGACAGACCCGCCGGCACTTCTGGAGGGTGGGGGCTAAGCAGGGAGCGCTTCGGAGTTCCGGCGGCTCCCGTGCAGGGCGTCGCCATCTTGCCAGAGTTCGCACATGCGCAGCGAGTGCTCGGGCGGCCGGACAAGTTGCGCATGCGCGAGGAGAGCGCGAGGAGGGCGCGCGAACACTAGCCAACCAGGGAGGCTCTGAGAACGGGACTACAGGTCCCATGAGCCTCTGGAGCACCCCACGTGACGCCAGGGAGCCAATAGGGCTGTAGAATCTCCCTGTGGAGGAGATTTAGATACATTTTGCGGGCTCTGAACAGCAGTCAGGACCAGGAAGAGCTAGGGGAAGGAGGTGAGTGCAGGGGTCTGTGACACACTGCATTAGGCCAGCAGCTCCCTAGGCCCCAGTTAGGTCCTGAGCCCCTCACAGCTTGTGGTGCTACAGGGACAGGCCCTAGGTTAGGGACCCTGCCACCTTAGTATCAGTGATAGTTAGGGACCCAGCGGACGCTGCGCTCCCCGAGAAGAGGCTTGGGCTCAAGCCCACGCCCAAAGACCATCTCCAGGGTGGGATCGCCCCTGGCGGACCCTCGTGTAAGGAAGGACCAGATCGCAGACGGGATTACCAAGCGGCGGATCCTTTTCGAAGTTGACTGCTGGCCCGAGTGCAGGAGCACTCGGCAGGTACCTTCATAAGTGCACCAACGTATCACAATATATATATTCTCACATAGTGGCAGCGCTGACCACGGGACAAAGGGGTTAACTGAGGACACGGTGTGGGGATACACGGTGGTGGGTGCAAGGTACACTCCAAGTGGAGTGAATGACTTTTGGTACTACGGTACACAGTGTGGAATCACCCCCTAGGGGGAGAAGTATTATAAAGATTACAGTGGTTATTGTTGATACTGAAGTCAAGTATTACTGTAATTCTGCATTTACAGTAAAGTGGTTATATACATCTCCGTGTATGTGCTTATTGTATATGTGGGTCCTGTGTAGGCAACCTTCTACATTTCTAGAACCCTACACAGGTGGAGGCGCTGAAACCGAGAACGTTCCAGAGGATTCACACCAGGCTCTCACTGGCGGAGGCTCAGGCCTCCTGTGAGCCTGACAGGTATGCTGCACCACACCTGGTAACATATAGGTTCCACCGCCACACACCCTAATATGCGATTGGGTGGGGGAAAACAAAAAGGAAAAAAAAAATAAAAGGGGAAAAAAAAAAGACCGTACATACATATATAGATATATTTTACATATAATATATATAATATATATATATGGTGTGTGTGTGTGTGTGATATATATGGTGTGTGTGTGTGTGATATTATATATATATGTGTGTGTGGGTGGATGTGTGTTATATATATGGTTGTGTTGTATGGAGAGTGTATATTAATTATTAGATATATATATATATATATATATATGTGTGTGTCACCACAAGTACCCAGTCACCCACCCTCTCCCTCACAGTCACCCACCCTCACCATCCCTCACCGACCCACCCTCTCCGTCACCCACCCTCTCCCTCACTCATTTATATCTGGCTTTTTTTTACTAGATTAGTGAGGTCATCCAATATTTTCCCTTACACACACGCATGTAAGGAACTATGTACAGTAACAAGGACTAATTGTAGTAAAGTATAAATGTAATACAATAAATAAACGGTTATGTCAAAAACAAATGTATTAGTTCTTACTAGGAATTTATTCCATTTCTTTTTTTAAAAAGCGGGACTGGGGCGAGTTGATTTTTGGGTGATTTGTCTAGATAAAGGTGTGTGTGTGTGTGTGTTAGTGTGTTAGTGTGTTAGTGTGTGTGTTAGTGTGTTAGTGTGTGTGTTAGTGTGTGTGTGTGTGTGTTAGTGTGTGTGTGTGTGTTAGTGTGTGTGTTGTGTGTGTTCGTGGGTGTGGTGTATAATATTATTATATATATATATATATATATATTATATAGATGATAAATATATATTATATCTATATTATATAATATATTATTATATATATCTATATATATATATATCTATATGATAGATATCAACGGTAAAGTTTCTGACTGGTATTTGAAGTCTTAGACAGGTCTGCAACCCTGTCTTTCCCCATTATCACCCAGCATACAGCGCTTCCACTGCAGCAAGGGATTCTGGGAAATGACATGCAAATGAGCACTCAGTGCCACCTTTTGTCTCAAGCTCGTATTACACAAATAGATCCTCAAGCCAATGCATGCTGTTTTAAACACAGCTTTTAGACAGAGGCTGGGATGAGATGCAAAGCCATTAAACCCACTCACAGCTGGGCGATAATGAGGAAAGACAGGGTTGCAGACCTGTCTAAGACATGCAAATGAGCATACAGTAATATTTACAGTTGCTTTATGCTTTACTGTGGAGGGTTTGTGTCACTTTTTTTACCCACTATAACCTTAATAATTATATTGTATAATTATATTTGCATGTCATTTCCCAGAATCCCTTGCTGCAATGGAAGTGCTGTATGCTGGGTGATAATGGGGAAAGGCGGGGTTGCAGACCTGCCTAAGACATGCAGATGAGCATACAGTTATATTTGCATATTTGCTTTCCTGTGGAGGGTTTTTGTCACTTTTTTTACTCACCATAACTTAACTCAGTATTATGGTTTAGCCTATCCCATAGCCTCTCTTGCATTCCCAGTAAAATCAACCCCACACTGATGAGACCCATCAAGGTCGAAACAGCTGTCTGTGGGTGGTTTTCTGGGTATGCACCTTAACCCTGGCTGTGCTCAAAGCTGTGACCATGCAGCAAACTTAAGCCTATAGGGAACCATGTTAAAAATGGTTATTGAGGCAAAAAGTGACACCGTGTGCTCATTTGCATGTCATTTCCCAGAATCCCTTGCTGCAGTGGAAGTGCTGTATGCTGGGTGATAATGGGGAAAGGCGGGGTTGCAGACCTGCCTAAGACATGCAGATGAGCATACAGTTATATTTGCATATATATATATATATATGTAGGGATGTGTTAGAAACCTCCTATGTGCGCTCGGTGGGAGCGTGGCAAGTTCAGCGGCGACACGCTAGTACAGGGCGCCGCCATGTTGTTGCGCAACCTTGCAGAGGGCACAGAGAGTGGGAAGGTCGCGCATGCGCAATCGAAGCGCGCGAAAGACGGGCCTGTAACAGAAAGGCTCCGTTGAGAAATTACAACTCCCATGAGCTTTGGAGTGGTCACCTGATGTGAGGAGCCAATCAGAAGGCTAGGATTACAGGAGGAGGAAAGGGAAGCGTGGGGGAAAGACCACTCTAGGCAGAGGGGATCCAGAAGGTAAAGGAAGAGGGTGTTTGCGTGCAGGGGGTCAGTGACCCGCCTGCATAGGCTAGCTTTACCCCGCAGGCCCTTAGGAAAAAAACCCTGAGCCACAGTAGGTTGCTGTGCTGCAGGGACGCCCATAGTGGTAGCGATCAGTCACCTTACTGTGTAGACAGTTAGGGAGAAGCGTGCGGAGCAGGTTTGCTGGTGAGCTGCTTGGGACCAGACAGCTGAACTGCGGACATCAAAGACAAGCAAGGATTCATCTGATCCTTTTCGAAGCATTACCGGTCACCGCCAAGACCAGAAGGTATTTACATTAGGTGCACCAACACCGGTCAACAGGTGCTGATCCCGCCTTAGGCGTAACTCTTTGAGGACACTAGTGAGTGACCAAAGGCCTAATACACGGAGTCCTTCTTTCTATTAGCGCACGGACACGGTGTGTGGGGCACGCGGTGATGGGACAGAGACATACTCAGTAAGAGCGTGGCCGAGCCACTACTGTACAGGACAATACTCATTAAGAGCGTGGCCGAGCCACTCACGTTATAAGGACACTACCAATTAGCGAGTTACGGATAAGTGTTATGTTATGTGTTAACTGCTATGATAGAATGCTAAGGTTACCGTGCATTATAGTAAAGTTAGTTGCATCATATGTGTGTGTATATGTTTCTTGCCCAGGGGAGTCTCACATCACGGGGATCCTGGGTAAGTGGAGGCGCTTCACTATAAATGTTACCCCAGGCTCCCAGCTAGTGGAGGCTCAGATCTCCTGGAGCCACAGGTTGTGTACAGTGACCAGTAGTCCCTTTGGGAGCGTCAGAAAAAGGGCTACATTTGAAGGCGCTGCTGAGAGCTCAGACCTGGGGTGCCCTATATTTTTTTTTACTGTGCGTCCAATTTTTTTCCCGCCATGTTTGTGCCCTCGCAGCCTGAGATGCGCAAGTGGGCCCAATGGCATGAAATCCCCCGGACACGTGCCTTCGGCCTGGGACACATGCCCGCCACCCTCTCCCTGGGCATGGTGACTGACAAAATCAGGAAACTCCCGCTCCTGGATACTGCCCGAGTGCAAGATCACTACTATGATGGGTAACAGAACTGGCGTAAGATACTATTTGTCACCGACCGGGATATATGCCCCAAAGCACTGCCTGCAATACTACTTCTGCCCGACGCCCCCGGCATCTAATGCCCGCTAGTACAGGTGGATTCCGTCGAACCCCTGGCTGCATCCACACCACAGAGGGGCTACCCTGGTCCGTACTCCTGAGAGCAGTTTGACCCCCGGATGGCCCGCTGCAATGGGTCTGGGCACGTCATTCACCCCCTCGGCCGTTAGGCCAGCGCTGAGCAGAACCAACCTGTCGAGACTAGACGTCTATTCCCCTGCTGGAGGTAGCCTGTCGGATAACGCCTCCATCCCTGTGCTCGCAGAAGCCATTCACCACACTAAGCAGTCCCTCCAATACCGAAAGCTGAAGGCCTTTTCTGGTGACAAACCCACTCCGCTGGGAGAAGTCGGATTCGAGGAATAGCTGGATCACATGGAACAGGTGCTGCCTGAATGGTCATGCACAGATGCCGTCCGAAGACAGCGCATAATTGAGTGCCTGCGACCCCCAGCATCCCACATGGTGCGCTGCTATCGGGACGACCACCCGGATGCTGATGCGGCAGGCATCATCTACTCCCTTACCAAAGTGTATGGGGTTCCTGTGGATACGTTTGCGCTGATGGCCAGGTTCCACGCTCTGGCCCAGAAAGAAGGAGAGATGGTGTCTGACTTCCTTCGGCGGTTGCATCTGGACCGAGGAAGGGGGTGGTGCAGAAGATGGATGCCGACGGACTACGCACCACCCAGCTACTGAGGAGACTCCTCCCCTTGCACCCGGTGTCAGTACGCGTCAGTGGCTGTCTCACGCCGGGGCAAGCACTGGCATTCGACGAACTGATGGATCGGGTCCAGGCACATGAGACTGTGCTGCTGGGGCGTGAGCTGACCTCGGGAAAGAAGACGGTGGTTGCGGCTATAGACACCAAGAAGTTGGATGCCTATACTGAGGCGCCCGGGGATGCGAATCTGAAAAAGGAGGCCCTTAAAGCGCCTGCGGCCACCACGGAGCGCTCCGCGTCGGGGAGATTATCGCCGACCTTCCGAGACAACGCCTATCACAGTCATCTTCAGTGCTATGCTTGCGGTAAAATGGGGCACATTCGAGCGCACTGCCCCTCCCTACGGAAGACGGGGGCCTGACCGGCCAAGTCTAAGCTGTGTACTCCGCAGACCGACGAAGCAGTGGCCCCGTCCTTGACGAGTAGTCGAATAGGGCCAGCGGCCATCGTCAAGGTGGTGATTGAAGGCATCTACGCCTCAGCGCTGATGGATACTGGGTCCCAGGTGACCATCATGTATCGGCCCTTCTACAATCAACACTTGCATCGGCTGCCGCTACTATCTGCTGACTCCTTGCGATTCAGAGGGTTGAGCCATGAAGACTATTTTTTTGACGGGGTGGTGAAGGTACACCTGGACATTCCACAGTTGAACACAGGCAAGCATCATCCCATGGAGGTGGAGGCCTAGTATGTCCGGAACCCCAGGATCATCGCAGCGCCCCGATAATCATGGGGACCAACACAGACAGCGTGCAGGCTGTGCTCCGCATGTATCTGCAGGAAGCGGGTGAATCACCGTTGCTGGCTCTAGCTGCTTGCCCGGTACTACAAGAGGTTTGCGGCAAGATTGCGTCCGAAGAGGAGCATGGGATGCTGTATAGTCAAAAGCGTGGGCTAACCGAGATCCCGCCCGGGGAAGGAAGGATGATGATCGCCGCCTGTCGTTACCCGGCCAGACGTCCGGAGGATCAACTGTTCTCCCTGGAAAGCTCGACCCGCGATGACCAGCGACTTGGCTACGAAGTATTGGCCTCGATAAAGAAGTTGTCGGGAAAAATTCCGGCTCGGACCCAGGTGTACGTGCGGAACCTTTCTCCCTACACCATGTGCATTGACCGCTGGCAACCATTGGGTCGAATCTATCCAGTAACCCCAGTGGAGAATACTGTAGGTGAGCGCCGGTGGTCACCGCCCGTGCCGTGACCCCAAGGTTGGCATTTGACTTCGGAGATTCGCCCTTGACGGAGGGCTGGAGAGGAAGACTGCAGACCAAACTGGAAGAACGACGGGGGGTGTTCTCCATAAGTGATATGGATGTAGGGTGCAGTCGCAGCGCCCGCCACACCATTCAACTGAGCGACCCTGCACCGTTCCGGGAACGTTCTCGCCGCATAGCACCCCGAGACGTGGAAGAGGTGAGGAGATTACTAGCTAAAATGGAGGAAGCTGGTATCGTTCAAGGATCACGCAGTCCTTATGCCTCCCCCATCGTAGTGGTTCACAAAAATAATGGGACCGTACGTCTCTGCGTGGACTATATGACCTTGAACAATCGTACGGTACCTGATCAGTATACCCTCCCGCACATCGAGGACCTCTTGAACGCCTTGACGGGAAGTAAATGGTTCAGTGTACTAGATTTGAGGTCGGGATATTATCAAGTACCCATGGATCTGGAAGATCAGGAGAGAACGGCCTTCATCTGCCCGCTAGGGTTCTATCAATTCACCCGTATGCCGCAAAGGATATGCGGGGTGTGACGGGAGCTTTGTGACAGGCTATAATAATACACCAAATAACTGGGTTGAACTGAACGAGGCTTAGATATAATAAAGTATATTTATTCCTTAAATAGGTTAACACAGCAATATAGTACAGTAACAGGCAAGAAGTAACACTTACTTGGGGGTGGGGAATGAGAAGTATCAGCAAGCAATTCTCCATCAGGTAACAATCAAGATGGTATCAGAAGACAATGGATATAGGGTTGACCACAGTTTATATATCTTTTGTAACCCTATCCTTAACCTTAAGTACAGGCTATTGGATAACAATTAGCTGTATCCAATCTTTAACGTGGGAACACATTTTAATCCATGCCCCCCTGCTAGTTAGCTCATGCGCACTAGGACCCTGGGGTCTCATTTCTGCAGCCCCACATTTACATCGGGAATGCCAGCCAGTCTACCAAATGGAATTTCTGGCAGGATACCCTATGTTGGAAGGTGTAAAATATGACACTCACAGACTGCTCTGGTTTGAGTCGTCTCCGCCCTCAGGTAAACAGTGAGGGTGGCAAAACCCTTTGAACAGCACTTAGGTCCTAGACATTGGGTCGCCTCTCTGACCATATGCTTCCTTGTATGCAAAGGAATTTCCTCTGGGTTTTATCCCTGCCTTGGGATACAGTATTATAGGATAAATACAAACATATTAAAATATCTGGTTCCGTTAGGTCCAGCGGGTCCAAACTACCCAGATCTCAATGCTGGAACTGGGACACCATATGGTCCTAGTTTCAGCCCGCTACGACCTTCGGAACCGGAGTTACACAAATACCACTTAAACTCCTATTTTAATACAAATAGCTCCGCTGTAAATTAAATCACGGTTTTTCACTAAATCCCCATTGAAAACAACGGGCTCCGCCACCATAGACTTTCAATAGCAAACCACCGCCGTTGGCGGCTATGGGAATCCACCGCCATAGACTTTCAATGGGGCATTGCCGCCGTAGAAGTCTATGGGGTTTCTTCGCCATAGCCGGTCAATGGAAATTGGCCGCCGTTGAAGTCTATGGGAGAATTCCTGAACTTTCAAGGGGTCCATACTCCGTCGGGTTGGTCCAAGAGGGTCAAGGATGGTTCTGCAGCCATGCCGGAGCAGTGCCTACAGGTACCCCAAACCCTGGCCCTCGGGACCCTCCGGAACCGGAGGTATGGATTCATGGTTTGTAGCTTTTCGGACTTAGTCAAATTCCTGAGCTGTTTCTGCCGCCGCCATTGGAACCTATGGCTCGACCCGCTCGCTCGGCACGACCCTTCTC
>WSYH01004985.1:0-48123 GCA_036426205.1 Ascaphus truei
TTCTTGCGCTTTATCTAAACGTCCACGAAGACAATCAATCTCTTTTCATGCAGATTGAAGTGTCTGAGTTAGGGCATCTTTTCCTGGATTAAATACATCGTTCTTTTCTTCCACTATTCTTGGGATAAGTCTGTGAGTTGCCTTAAACTGCAACATATCTCTATCATCAAATGCAGACTCTGGGGTTAAAGGTTCATCCTTAATTTCAACTTCCACAGTAATACCTCCCTTCTTTTTCTTATTCTTCCTTGCTTTGAGAAGTTCTGAAGAATCAGTGGTACTGTGTTCACATTTACTGCTCAAGGCTGTTTTTTGAGTGGGAGCCATAATTTCAGACATGGGGAAACCACACTTCCCAAGAAACCAGTAAAGAGGAAATGTGTCTTTAAAGCAGAAGCACAAGAATGAACAACAGAAATATTAGACACAGAGAGACAAAATAGGAGAGCTGACCCTTTTGAGACCTTAGCATCAGTCACGGAGATATCATAAATGCAAGGGGGAAAAAAAAAATAAACAGAGAAACCTGCAGTTAATTCTGAAACTTTAGATATCAGGCGTAGGGATATCAGACAGAGAACCCTGCAGTTAAATCTGAAACTATAGAAATCAGGCATATAAATATCACAGACAGCAGGAAACTACTACAGAGAAAACTTGCAGTTAAATCTGAAACTTTTGATATCAGGCGTAGGGATATCATAGGTTGCAGAGAAACAAACTTTAGGGGAACTTGCAGGTAAACCTGAAACCTTAGAACCATCATAGGAAGAACTACAGATTGCAGGAAAAATCACAGCATGCAGTAACAAAATAATGGGAGCACTTTTGTCTTTTGAAATGGGGACCCTGTGAACAGCAGTTTTCAAACCAGGGAAAGCAGTAAATCAAGGTAACCGTCTTAAATAGAAATGTGAGTCTGAAAATCTGCAGTGGCCCACCCACAATGCAGAGACAATTCTTGTCCAGGTAATGAAAGTCTGAAAATGGCAAAAACAGGTACTGCAGGGAGGGTTTTTTTTTTGTAAAAGGGAATTCTTCTCAGGGAGAAAGTGGCACAAAAAACCCTGCAGAAACCTTTGCAGCAACAAAACTTCAGGATCCCAACTGGGATTTCAAAAAACAAAAAAAAGTACTTATCTTCCTCCAAGCGGATGGGGTCTGCTGAAGCAGGAAGGCAGATAATCTGTTCCGATGATATCCAGAAAAGCCTAGCAAGGATCGTCCGGAGAACGCTCTTGGGAGGGGGGAGTAATGTCATATTCTCTAGCCTGCTGTACCCATGCTTGGCCACCGGGACTGCTGCCACTCTCAATGTCTTGTTCTAGTCTGCAGTACCTCTACTTGTCCACCGGGATTGCTGCTGCTAAACTAAGGAACATTCCAGACTCTGATACCTGACACCTCTGCACCTGTGCTCCACCTCTCAGCCTGCATATATAAACCTCCCTTGCCTCTGTTTCAAGTCAGACTCCTATGCACATGCCTCTGATCCTGATCTGTTCCTGTACCTGTATTTGAGTCTGTTCGCAGTAAAGGCCCTTGCTGGTAATCTGGCTTGTCCCTATTTGTTCCCGTTCTCAGTCCCTGCTTCCAGACCTGTCCCTGCTCACCTGTCCTGTCCCTGCTCGCCTGTCCTGTTCCAGTCTCCTCGTTGCCGACCTCTGCTTGTTACCTGACTTCGCTACCTGCCGCCTGCCTCGGACCCCTGCTTGTTACCTGACTTCGCTATCTGCCGCCTACCTCTGATCTCTGCTTGTGACCCCTACTACGCTCCTGCTGTTCCGGCCACTGAGATCCTACCCGCCACAGGAGTCTCCCGTGACAGACCCATTGATTGGAATTTCCACATCCTATTGGACCCATTGGACTTTTCCCCCCATTGGACTTACTGTATTGGACATTATCTTACACTGTGGGCGCTGGTTTGTATTTTTATTCTCTTACACATACAAATACTCTATGTAATTCCATCCCTATATACCAATTGGGACCACATAGTATCTACACACACTGAGTAATGCTGCACCCTCTTACATTTCCTCACCTACCCACACCATAGACATACACTCTCACTCCACACATACCTTTTGTAAAGCAATGTATACACTGTGGGCTCTTTACAAATTTATACACACACACACACACACACACACACACACACATTGAGGTTTGTGACTGTTTTCTGCCCGAGTGCATTGAGTTATTTTCCAAGCAGGGATTGAAGCATTTTATTCCCGCTGGCTGCAATACTGCACAGTATATATATATAAACTGCATTACAATTCATGAATTTATGCCATCTGGTAGACACGCGAAGCATTGCAGCCTATTAAATCCTAATCATTATCATTTAACAGATCAGCCGCCCATCAGCCAGGCATAAACCCAGGCTGGGAAGGCAAATGCAACGGGGCTTGTCAGAGGTTAGGAGCGGCGCATTCCAGGTATCTGCCAGGTACATACCGGGTATTTGCTCGAATAAAGTGTGTCGGTGCAGTAGATACATTATTTTATTTTATCTCTCCCCCTCTCTTTTCCCTCATGTTTTTTCTAGCGTCGTTCTGCAGCCAAGATAACCATGCCCAGCGCGTATGCGCGGGGTCTAAAGGTAAACAAACCAGAGTCTCCCTGATTGCCAATGACTGTGTCGATTTCCGTCTTGATTCTGGCTATTTCCTTAATGGGCCGATCGATAACTAAAATCATAAGGTTCATTGAACCTTTGTTAAGTATGGCGATCCATCGCTTGCAAAACTCTGGATCATTGCGGCCTATTGTGGGCTGATTTTTTTATTCTGAATCCACGGGGTATAATTTTATCCCTGTGGTAATGTGACAGCGTGACACCATGTAGATAATAGTCAACGTCCCGCTTTTTTAATTTCATCAGATCGTTATACACATCCACTGCCTTGTCAGGATCCACTGCAGCCTCAAATGAGTTTGAGAACCTGATTTTAGCTATCTCCGCTTCACTATACGTTGCTGACTCAGTAAGCATGGAGAAATCCCTGCAATGTCTCAAATTCATCCATGTTGGATATATACAAGTCACAGATTGAAAAAAAGTGTAGCCAATGGTATAAAAAAACAGCTAAAACAATTAGGTAATCATGAATAGCTAGGTGTGTATAATGAGGGGTGCAAAGCGCATAAATATGAAATACAGTAAAGTCCAGAAATGCACACACCAACCAAGTCATGTAGACAGATGCTTCTCCCACATAAATTCAATAGAACAAATAAACCAGATTTGACGCTGGTAAAAAGAGACAGCATACCTATTGTAGCCCAAAGATGTATTAAAACATACTGGCACTGTGTCACGGGAGACTCCTGTGGCGGGTAGGATCTCGGTGGCTAGAACAGCAGGAGCGTAGTAGGGGTCACAAGCAGAGATCAGAGGCAGGCGTCAGGTAGCGAAGTCAGGTAAAAAGCAGAGGTCGGCAACGAGGAGAATGGAAAAGGACAGGCGGGCAGGACAGGTCCGGGAGCAGGGACTGAGACCGGGGAGCAGGGATTGAGACCGGGGAGCAAGGAACAAACAGGGACAAGCCAGATTACCAGCAAGGGCCTTTACTCTGAACAGACTATAATACAGATACAGGTACATGAACAGATCAGGATCAAAGACAGAGGCATGTGCATAGGAGTCTGACTTGAAGCAAAGGCAAGGGATGAACAGGAAAGGGAGGTTTATATATGCAGGCTAAGAGGGAGCACAGGTGCAGAGGTGTCAGGTATCAGAGTCTGGAATTTTCCTTAGTTTATCAGCATTAATCCCGGTGGACAAGTATAGGTACTGCAGGCTAGAACAAGACATTGAGAGTGGCAGCAGTCCCGGTGGCCAAGCATGGGTACTGCAGGCTAGGGAATATGACATTACTCCCCCCTCCCTAGAGCGTTCTCCGGACGATCCTCCAGGCTCTTCCCGGAGGCCTTGATGAAAAGTGGACTCAATGTGACCCACCTCTGGTGGTTTGTCAGCGGGCAGAGGGTACTCCACAGGTACATTGGGTGCTGCAGGGAACCTCTGAATGGGTGCGCTCAACCCAAAAGCAGGGGCAGAGACATCAGGAATGTGGGCATCAAGGACGGGTGCTGCCTTTCCACATGAGTCAGTGGGGACACAGAGTTCGCTCTCCATGGTCTCCTCTGGCGACTGCCGTTTCGTGGCATCACCGAATGAAAGACCAGCTATTTGAGTTTTCATCTCTTGAAGCTGTCCTTCTGCACTTCTTTTCCCACTCTAAGCAGTTGTCAGTTCAGCTTCTTTGGAGTTGAGTCGCGACTCCTTATCTCCCAGCTGACTTTGAACAAGGCTTAAATGTATTTCGTTTTCTTTATTTCTGACCTGTAGCTGCCAGTACTCCTCCCAGACCTTGTCCAGCTCCAGCTGCAGCCGGGCCTTCTCATGGGCTGTGTGATTCAACACTTTGCAGGCCTCAGCCATCTTGACCTGATAGCGCAGTGTCAGGCCAACCACTTGACGGACGTACACCTCCTCCCTCTCTTTTTTTCAAGCTGTGTCTTGAGCTCAGCGATCAGCAGCACTGTGAGATGCTGTGATGTGTGTTCAGCTGTCAGCTTTAGCTCTTCCTTTTTTAGGTATTGTAGCAATTTCCACTGCTCAGTGAGAGATCCCTGGTTAAGTGCATACTGCAATTCTCTTCTCAGGACTTTCATCTCTTCACTGAGATCATTTTGAACTCGCTTCCATGCATCCCTCATCACGTCTTGGAGCTCTGCAAATTCCTTTGCTATGATCTCAGCAGCTTGTCTTTTCCAGGTCTCTTTCTCTTGGGTGTACTGGCTGTTAGGGATGGAGCAGTGTCTCTGCTCCTCTAAGTCTTGCTTCAGTTTCTTGGCCGCCTTGTGCTCCCTCTCAAACAGGGTTACCTGGGCTCTAAGCTCCTCCTCCAGAGAGGCTCTGGTTATGCTCAGTGTGGCCTTCAGCTCCTCATGCTGCTCTTTGTGGACACACTGGGTACTCAGATACTTTTGCAGCATTTTTACCTTGTAGGCAGTCTGGAAACTTTCTTCTTGCAGAACTCGCTGCTTTTCCTCAGCATTCACCCATTTCTTTTTCGTGTCCTGCAGATGTGTATGCAGTTCTTGCAGCTGACTCTGTAGCATATTTTCTGCTTGTGTGCGCTGCTCCGGGGAGACACGTTCTTCTTGCATCACTCTCTCTGCATCCTGCAGTGCTGTCTGCACGTCTATTTTTTCCCGGGCCAACTGTTTCTTCTCCTCTCCTAATTCATGGAGTTTCTTATCTCCTTCACTGACTTGGACATAGAGATTCTTGCACTCTTGGGTTATAGTTTCAAAACTGATATTTAACCCTTCGAAGATTTCTCTCAATGAATATAGTTCTGTATTGAAGTGGCAACTCTTCTCCTTAGAGGCTTCCAGCTCTGTAGTAAGCCTGTGTACCTCTTTCTGAGATGCTTCCAGTGCTACGTCAACTTGAGCCATGAAAGTCTGATACTGGGCAGAATCAGTGTAGGCCTTCTTCAGCTTACTTGACAAGATCACCCTGTCATTCTCCAACTGATATTTTTCTTTTTCCAGTCACCCTCTGCTTTTTCCAGTGCTAATTGCATCCTTGACTTTTCTTCAATCAATAGTCTCTTCTCCTCTTCTGATTCATGGAGTCTTTTATCTCCTTCACTAGCTTGGACAGAGAAGTTCTTACTCATTTGGTTTATAGTTTCAAACCTACTATTTAACTCTTCAGAGGCGTCTCTCATAGAACATATCTCTGTTTTCAAGTAGCATCTCTCCTCCCGAATGACTTCCATCTCTTTTTTGAAGTAGCAAATCTCCTCCTGGGAGACTTTAAGCTCTGTATTAAGCCTGTCAATTTCCTTCATAGAGATTTCCAGGAATTCCTTACTTTTAGAAGCAAGGCGCTGATCCTCATCAGCATCAGTATATGCCCTCTCCAGCTCACCTGACATGACATCCAGGTCACTCTCCAACTGGTGCTTTTCTTTTTACTGGAGAACACACTTAGCAATTGCTGAGGATAGACAGCTCTGTAGGCAGCCTTGGCTTCTTGCGCTTTATCTAAACGTCCATGAAGACAATCAATCTCTTTTCGTGCAGATTGAAGTGTCTGAGTTAGGGCATTTTTCCTGGATTAAATACATCGTTCTTTTCTTCCACTATTCTTGGGATAAGTCTGTGAGTTGCCTTAAACTGCAGCATATCTCTTTCATCAAATGCAGACTCTGGGGTTAAAGGTTCATCCTTAATTTCAACTTCCACAGTAATATCTCCCTTCTTTTTCTTCTTCTTCCTTGCTTTGAGAAGTTCTGAAGAATACTGTGTTCACATTTACTGCTCAAGACTGTTTTTTAAGTGGGAGCCATAATTTCAGATATGGGGAAACCACACTTCCCAAGAACCCAGTAAAGAGGAAATGTGTCTTTAAAGCAGAAGCACAAGAATGAACAACAGAAATATTAGACACAGAGAGACAAGATAGGAGAGCTGACCCTTTTGAGACCTTAGCATCAGTCACGGAGATATCATAAATGCAAGGGAAAAAAAACTAAAACAGAGAAACCTGCAGTTAATTCTGAAACTTTAGCTATCAGGGTAGGGATATCAGACAGAGAATCCTGCAGTTATATATGAAACTATAGAAATCAGGCATATAAATATCATAGACAGCAGGAAACTACTACAGAGAAAACTTGCAGTTATATCTGAAACTTTTGACATCAGACATAGGGATATCAGACAGAGAACCCTGCAGTTAAATCTGAAACTTCTGATATCAGGCGTAGGTATATCACAGGTTGCAGAGAAACAAACTTTAGGGGAACTTGCAGGTAAACCTGAAACCTCAGAACCATCATAGGAAGAACTACAGATTGCAGGAAAAATCACAGCATGCAGTAACAAAATAATGGGAGCACTTTTGTCTTTTGAAATGGGGACCCTGTGAACAGCAGTGGTCCACCAGGGAAAGCAGTAAATCAAGGTAACCGTCTTAAATAGAAATGTGAGTCTGAAAATCTGCAGTGGCCCACCCACAATGCAGAGACAATTCTTGTCCAGGTAATGAAAGTCTGAAAATGGCAAAAACAGGTACTGCAGGGAGGGTTTTGTTTTTTTTGTAAAAGGGAATTCTTCTCAGGGAGAAAGTGGCACAAAAACCCTGCAGAAACCTTTGCAGCAACAAAACCTTCAGGATCCCAACTGGGTTTTCAAAAAACAAAAAAAAGTACTTATCTTCCTCCAAGCGGATGGGGTCTGCTGAAGCAGGAAGGCAGAGAATCTGTTCCAGCGAGATCCAGAAGTGGCCTCTGTTTTCTGTCACGGGAGACTCCATTGTCGGGTAGGATCTCAGTGGCTGGAACAGCAGGAGCGTAGTAGGGGTCACAAGCAGAGATCTGAGGCAGGCGGCAGATAGCGAAGTCAGGTAACAAGCAGGGGTCCGAGGCAGGCGGCAGGTAGCGAAGTCAGGTAACAAGCAGAGGTCGGCAACGAGGAGACTGGAACAGGACAGGCGGGCAGGACAGGTCCGGGAGCAGGGACTGAGACGGAGGAGCAGGGATTGAGACCGGGGAGAAAGAAACAAACAGGGACAAGCCAGATTACCAGCAAGGGCCTTTACTGTGAACAGACTATAATACGGATACAGGTACATGAGCATATCAGGATCAAAGACAGAGGCATGTGCATAGGAGTCTGACTTGAAGCAAAGCAAAGGCAAGGGAGGAACAGGAAAGGGAGGTTTATATATGCAGGCTGAGAGGGAGCACAGGTGCAGAGGTGTCAGGTATCAGTCTGGAATGTTCCTTAGTTTAGCAGCAGCAATCCCAGTGGACAAGTATAGGTACTGCAGGCTAGAACAAGACATTGAGAGTGGCAGCAGTCCCGGTGGCCAAGCATGGGTACAGCAGGCTAGAGAATGACACACTGCTACCGACGTGTAATGTCCTCTGGGAGGGACCGATTTCCAGGTAATGCAGTGAGCAACTAACAAACAGAAACCTTATATACCCATCACCCAGTGCAATATACTACTAACCACCAATGAGAGAATCCAGACATGCTAAGTGAAGACAGCTGAAAGAAATACAGAAGTCACAGAAACATGCACAGAACACAGCGCTGCCACCCACTCACAGGAGTATTGACCAATCAGTGGACAGGTAGTACCCAGCCTATCACAGCTCTCATACCTGTTGCCATAGACCACATACACAAAAAATGGCTACTGCGGAATAACACCACAAGTAGCTATAGCGTCTTCCTGCAGCCAAGGTAACCATGTTCAGCATGCATGCTCGGGGTCTAAAGGTAAACAAACCAGCGTCTCTTTTTACCAGCATCAAATATTTGTTATATATATATGTAGCCATGCATAATAATGGACTGCAGACATCTTCCCTCTGGGCAGTAAACCCTGGTAAGTACAGGAATGCCAGAAGTAGTTATGGAGGTTTTCCCTCACACCCTGGTGAGGTGCCCTATGTATGGATGGGAGTGGCTGCATGCTCTGAGTCCCTGGATAGTGACATCAGAGATGTGCCTGCCCCCTGAGGTATATAAGGCACAACACTGTCAAGTTAGGTTGTTGTTGCTAAAGTGTTTGGCCCCTGTGAAAGGGACTGCAGGATAGCTTTGTGACCCTATTGCTGTAACTAGTGGCACGAGTTTCCAGATCAAGCCTGTCAAGGCCATACTGTGTCCAGGGACCTGGCACAGGGGTGATCTCCCTACAGGGAGAGGGGATCCCACTCCAATTAGGAGGGCAGTACCTGGCAAAGGGACAGCACGGAGAAATGTGCGGCTAGAGCTGAAAGCTGCCTGGGGCAGTCTACTACATTGAGTACGTCAATAAAGATGCCCTGTTCAAAGATACCCCCACTGTGTGAGTGTGAGATTACTCTGCAGTGGCAGTCACCACCGAGAAGGAGTTCCTCACAGGACCATCTCCCTGCGGAAGCACAGATCCTGATGAGGTGGAGGCGCTGCACATAATATAGGTAGGACTCGCACCTACTACCTCAGCTACCTGTTCCTGATGACATCCCCTAATACCATCGTGCAGGAGACTCAGGAGTCCTGTTACTTACAGGTGCACCACCATACACGATCACGTAATTGGGACCAGTTAGACCACATGGGCCAATGTGAGATTTGGTGGGTCAGACAGGAGGGAATACCCGTTACATTTGGAGGCTCTGCTGAGATACCTGTCAAAAGGACAGGCTTTTGCTAGGCACACTAGGAAACAGGGAGAGTGTCTGCTGCCACTTTGTGCTGCGTGGGACAAAGCCAGGGGTAGTCGGGGAGCTGCTGGAGCTGAAAACCACACAGACGCCCTGAGATCCTGCAAGGGGTTAGTGGGTCTGGAGAGGGGGGCTATTGCTGTTCTAGTCGCCTTGAGGTAGCGCTGGTGGGGGACGCCTGAAGGGGTAAACTGGTAACTTAGGGCAGGAATTCTGGAAGGGTCCATGCTAGGCTAGCCAACAGTAGGTCGATGCCCAAAGTACTGCATGGAAGAGCCAGAGTACTCTAGTCTCCATTCCAGACCACTTACCAAGAGAGGAGCACAGACTGGGAGGAAGGAGATACAGTAGAAACTGAGAGAGTGAGCCTAGCCTGAGGTAGTGCAAACACGAGTCAGATCTACATTTTTAGTGTAGGTTAGCGCTTTTGGAGGGGTTATTCTTTTTGTTTTGTTCATTTTTTGTGTTCCTTAACCCCTCAGCAGCCAACCACACATATAATGGCACTATTCACTAATAGAGCACTGAGGGGACAGACCTTAGCTGGTTTTTTCAATGATGCCAATGACCTTATGGAAACAGATAAGGAGAGCTTGGAGACTCAGTTTTCAAAGTTAGAAAAATTACTGACACAGGAGATGAGGCAGATCTGGGAAACCTTCACTCTCAAACAGTACCTTGAGAATAAAAGGATTCCCAGAGGGCTTAGAGTCCTGAAACCACCAACATCTGACTATGACGATGAGGAATTCCTGAAAGAATGGAATTGTATATTAGACACATGCTCAGTCAATCTCATGCTACACCTTATCAAGCGTAGGGCTGTTACACTGGAGGCTTTGGATGGGCAAATAAATTCAATTAAAGAACAGTTGGAACCCTTCACAGAGCTTCCAGAGTATAAAAGCCTAGAAGAAAAGACATCGTCACGAATTGATAAGGTTGAGAAAGAGGTGAAATTGACAAAGCATAAAAAATTCATCAGGGACAAGAAGAATTATGATGAAAATAGACAGAGGAATTGGAAAATAGAGAAAATAATTACAATTGTTGAAGCAGAAGCGGGAGGCCATGAGTTAAATCAACTATCTGGCACACCTAGAGGTAGGATAGATTCCACCAGGAGTGATAAGACAGAGGATATAATAGTGGAAAGGAAAGGAGAAACTTTAGTAAAAGATAATAAGCCTAGCTCTAACCCTGGGAAAGGAAAAAAGAAATCTAATAAGCAAGATCAGAGAGACTTAAGTTTACATAAATGTTTCCTAGAAGAACAACGCCACGTGGGGAATGATTATAAGGACAGATCGCCGGTTGACAGGAAATATGAGGGCCATCACTATCGTGAAAGATCACCCATAGAAAGAACCCATAGAGGTAACTATGAGACAAACAATCAAAGTAAGAATTATTTTTTAGAACAGCGCCAGGGCCGAGCACCAATGCGGGAACAGTGGAGGGACACAAGAGTCCAATCAGACAGGCAAGAGCCAGTAAGGGTAGAAAAGAAAAGGCAGAGATTAGAAGAGTTCGAGGGAAAAGAGGAGGCACAAGGAAGAGAAAAGGAAAAAAGAAGGCCAAACCCAAAAAGGGATTGGTAAAGAGCAATGTGTTCAATATAAGTAGCATAGATCTAAAACCAGTAGAGCTAGATGTTCTATCTCGAGGTTTGAACTTTGCCCCATTAAGCGGATCCAACATGTTTAACATCTTTGTTGATGTCCACAGATTTCTGAGGAAAATTTCCCTCAAGAAATACTATCTTAAGGACGCAGTAAGTAGATCAGTGATATCACTGAATGCCAATCCAATAGTGACAAAACCTCCCCTCACTCCATTCAAAAAGCCGTCCACCTTCTACCCGAGAGGCATGAAGGTGGAACTTTGTAGACACCTTTGCCGAAATGGTAATTTCGGACTTAAAGGAAGCCAGTAAT
This sequence comes from Ascaphus truei, assembly GCA_036426205.1. Classification (NCBI taxonomy): domain Eukaryota; kingdom Metazoa; phylum Chordata; class Amphibia; order Anura; family Ascaphidae; genus Ascaphus; species Ascaphus truei. The sequence goes on from WSYH01004985.1 coordinate 11,195, forward strand.
TATTTTAAGTGCCGCAAACAAAACTTAAGTAAGGAAGAAAAGGCGGCAGTAAAATCCCTTGAGTCCAATTCCCAGATAGTAATCAAAGCGCAGACAAAAGGGGAGGAGTCGTGGTGATGAACTCCTCATACTATAGGGAGGAGTCACTTAGAATTCTGGGAGATAGTGCCACCTATCAAGAATTAGAGTCTAATCCAACAGACTCTTTTAGAGAAGAAATGGCAGCTCTTTTGGATCAGGGTCTTCGGGATGATATTATCAGCACTAGGGAAATGGAATTTCTTATGATCGAACAGCCCAGAATCCCTGTGTTCTATTTCATCCCAAAGATCCATAAGAGCCTCACCAGACCCCCCGGCCGCCCGATAATATCCGGGATCCATTCAATCACCTCTAACCTTTCCCAATTCCTAGATCATCTACTTCAAAAATATGTAGTACAGGTCCCGTCATATATTAGAGACACGTCGCAGGTATTGAATCTTGTACAGGACCTGACGTGGGGGGAAGATCTGTGTTGGGTCACCTGCGATGTGGTCTCGTTATATACGGTCATCGACCATCAGATGGGACTGGATGCAATCAAAAGAGTCCTAGAACAGGATGTTGGAGTAGACGAGAAATTGAAACATTTTATTCTGGACGGAATCAGATTTATTCTGACGCACAATTTCTTCAGTCATGACCACAAGTTTTACCTCCAGACATGCGGCACTGCCATGGGACCAGATTTGCACCTAGTTATGCTAACTTGTTTATGTCTATTTGGGAGGAGGATCATATCAGGTCCTCCCACCCATTCGGTGCAAACCTGGTGCTCTGGAAAAGATACATCGACGATGTGTTGTGTGTCTGGAGGGGGTCATTAGACAAACTTGAGGAATTCAAACTATATTTGAATGACAATATGCGGAATCTTAGATTCATGTTCAGTCAGAATAGGACTTCTATAAATGTTCTCGATCTCTCCCTGTATGTAGTGAATGGCATCATCCACACTAAAACCTTCCACAAGGAAGTAGATGCCAACACTTACCTATTGGCATCCAGCCATCACCACCCCAATTGGTTACGTAACATTCCCAAGGGGCAAGCACTTAGAATTAAGAGGAATTGTTCAGAAAACTCTGTTTACCAACAGCAAATTAGGGAGTTGAAAACCAAATTCATTGAACGGGAGAATAAAAATCAGGAATTGGATCTTGCGATCAAGGAGGTCAATGAAATCGACAGAGCGTCCTTACTGTGTGGAAAAAGGCAGATGGCTGATAAGAGTCAGGCCCAGTTTCCGTTTTTCATCACACAGTATAGCGGTATAGCTCCAATTATATCTAAGACGCTGATCAAACATTGGAGCATTCTCCAAAGAGATCCAATCCTTAAGAGTATACTCCCCAAAAAACCTAAAATAGTGTTTAAAAGAGCTAAAAATTTAAAATCCTCCCTATCCCCCAGCTGTCTGTTAGATAGCCTAAGAGATCACCATGTCACATGGTTAAATGATCTTAAAGGCTACTACACATGTCATAGCTGCATCGGATGTAAACACAGCAAAAAAACAAAGACTTTTAAATCTAACGTAACAGGAAAAAGTTTTGACATAAAAACCTTCATCAATTGTAAAACTAACTTCTGTGTCTATTTGCTGGAATGCCCGTGCGGCCTACAATATGTGGGCCGCACGGGGAGACCCCTAAAACGACGGTTCGCCGAACACGTTTATAACATTAGGAGGGGCCTCGAGACACATAGTGTCTCAAATCATTTCAGACAACACCATAACCAGAGTCCAGAAGGTCTAATATGTGTAGGGATTGATAATCCCAAAAGCAGCTGGCGTGGGGGGGACAGGCTCAATACAGTCTCCAAAAGAGAAAGTTATTGGATATAAACACTTAAGACCTTGACCCCCCTAGGCCTTAACATTGAATTTGACCTTGCAGCCTTTTTGAAGGACTCTTAATTTATTCCAGTTTAATGAAGTGGGATATTTTAGGTATGAATTGTATTGACTTTATTAATATTAATTTTATATCATGCCAATTGCATTATGGTAATCCATGTCCGTTCACATGTGATTAGGATTGTATTATTATCATTTTTATTTTTGTTTCATTGTAATCCTTGTAAGTATTGCTATCATCACCATGTAATTTTAGCCCTTTTTTATATACTATGTGGGTGCATGTACTTAGTGCTGCCAAGGAATCAACCCCGATCGCGCTGTTAATATCAGAGCTGACTCTCCTTGATTAACATTACAGCCGAGCCCCACCCCCAGTAGGAGGCTCTCTCCATTTGGGTCTGTATAAAAGATATCACCAACTAAGCTCCACCTACCCTGACGAAGTGACCACGTGTCACGAAACGCGTAGGGAGGAGGAGCTTAGTCTTTTGAGCCAACCCAGCATCCGTAGTCCTGTCGCATGGAGAGTTTCCAGTAGCACTGATGTCACACGCTCAGTCAAACAGCATGTCTGTGTGCAGGGATCCTCTCCATCTTGCCGTTAGGAATTGCAAGCTGCGGACGGCATTTCGAGCAATACGATCCAATATTGCACCAAGTGAGTGTATTTTAATACTTTTTATAGTGTTTTAGCAATTAAAGGTCATTTCAAACTACACCATATTGTGCTTATTCCTGTCACATATCGGTGGGGGTGCCGTAACGGAACCATCCCTGACGCCATTGTGGATTGAGGTCGCCTCCAGTAAGTTGTCTCCACGTGGGGTTCGTGAGAGGAGCTGAGAAGAAGGGGAGCAAGTACAGATTCTCTCCACTGAACATATTGGCGTTTATTATGTGAGTAGGATTCTTCACAGTCTTAGATAGGGCTCTGATTGCTGAAAAACGCTGCGCAATCAGGTGTGTCTGTTATCTGTTATTTCAGACGGTGTATCCATCTACATCAAGGAAATATCCCATCTGGAGCATCTTTACCAGAGGTCAACTACCATCTTAAAGACCAAAGACTGCCTTAAGATCACGGTATCTTGGACTTTAGCGCTGGGGACTTTATTATTGTTTGTGCCTTGAGGTAGCGCTGGTGGGGGATGCCTAAAGGGGTAAACTGGTAACTTAGGGCAGGAATTCTGGAAGGGTCCATGCTAGGCTAGCCAACAGTAGGTCGATGCCCAAAGTACTGCATGGAAGAGCCAGAGTACTCTAGTCTCCATTCCAGACCACTTACCAAGAGAGGAGCACAGACTGGGAGGAAGGAGATACAGTAGAAACTGAGAGAGTGAGCCTAGCCTGAGGTAGTGCAAACACGAGTCAGATCTACGTTAGGTACACAAGGTGGTGCAAAAGGCATTTCTATTGTATCAATGTGGTAGCTGCCCCGCAGAGCGGAGCTCCATGTACAAGAATCCTATATTCAGTGATCGAGAGAGAACCGCAAGAATGGAGAATCTGCAAAGCGCAGAAGGTCCAGGATGGTGGACAGAGGAAGAGCTCGCACCTGTTCTGTGCGAGTACGAAGAACAAGCTACAGAAGAGACTTTTGTGAGCCTGTTGTGGACTGGCATGAAAGCCGTGGCTGCGCCGTGTTTGTCCTGTTTATGCTCTTGGGATAGTAAACCCGAGGACAGTGAGGACGACAGTGTTGTCAGATGGGAGGAACGAAATGGACTTGCTTATCATTCGATACACAAACAACCAAACGCTACCTCAAATGTGATGCAAAAAGACAGTACGAACCAAGATGGCGTTTCCCACGTTCCCGGGACACCGTGTGGGCCAGCTGCAGAAAGTCTTGCAACTTTGCAGTTTGCTGATTGTTGGCCAGGATTGGCGCCAACGAGAAAACCCCACCCTGTTGGGGAGTGTGGCACGAAAGCTGGAGCCGCGCCCTCATGGACTTTGACTCACTCCTCCCTTGTGCTGGGTCAGCCTACAAGTCTACGAGACCTCCCCCTAGTTTCAACCAGGGGGAGTGGTTTGCAGTTCCACCGGATGAGGATGGAGAAGGTAGGAGGAGGGTTTGACAACCCAGCCCCTGCACTCCAGTTGCGAGGAGCCATTGACCAGTACAGACCCTTGAAGCGAGTCCCTCCACTGGTGAATATGGCTGGTGTCTCTGAGCAAGTCGAACAGAGTCCTTTGATTACAACACATCCCTACTCGGCTCCAGGAGGCTTCCTGATCCTCTGGGTAGAGGGTGTAGAGAATGTGGCGTGTCTCTGCCGGCAGTGCAGACTGCTGGGCGGAGCCGTGGGCACTGAGGCCCGATGCCCTCATTGTGGACTGCAATATCTGTGGCCCATGCCGACCTTTGTGCCAGTGCAAGCTGTGGAGGCAAAAGAGGATGTCCCTGTGTTGGCCGCTGAGCTGCCGGGTGCATTATGGTGAGAAAACACAGGTCCCGAAGAACAGGGACCGGGTCTGGTTCTCAAGAAAGAGAAATCAAGTCATCGACAGGGTGACAAGAGAGGGGCACACCGGAGATCACCTAACGGGATGCCCCGCCCGAATGTGAAACTAGAGTCCTCGGACGAGGAGTGTGCCAGGCTGTCGGATGTGATGGATCTGAAGACAGAGTACCATACTATCGGTACACCTTGGCGAGATGCTATCCCTCGTGGTGTTGAGACACGGAGTTGAGTGTCACCAGTACTGCGACAACCTGAGCAGCGGAGTCCCACTGGCGTGGCGACTAGCGGTTCGGAAGGAGGTCGATCCACCCTGACACTACGCAGCAGTAAGCCAAAGCAGTGTTTATTGCAGGCTCCAGGGGTGGTGGTGATTAAGGAAGAGCAGAGCCAGGCCCAGACAGGATCGTGCCAGAGCAGGGCATTGCCGGATATCCTGGTGGAAGAAGAGGTCTCGATTGGGGACCCAACCCAAGAAGGCGGTAAGGCACGTGCGTACACGGAGATGATTTCCGGTGACCAGAGTGGGGTCGAGTGGGAAATGATCGCACCTCTGCTGTCAAGCAGCGGAAGTTGATCGCCTACGTTGAGAAGGAATGGGCGCTTGAGTCGGAGAGTAAAGAGTCCCAACACTGGTGAAGAGGTGTAAGGAATCCACTACTGGCTTTGACTATTGCCGTGCAGACCTGTGCAGTTGCAAGCTTCCTCTGGCAATCTATGGCACAGGTGCTGCCTCTCATTGCAGCTTCTGCCCTGTGCTACTTCATTGGAGGAATTCTCACACACCCTCCTCCTGTGATTGGATCTCCGCCCTTTATATTCTAGGCGTTGGCTCTGAACCAGCGCCGAGCATAACTATTCCTACCTCTATGTTACTGTCTCTGCCACAAACCACCCCAGGCCTCTCTCCTAGCGTTCTTACCTTCCAAGTTCCTGAGTATCCAGAGGCCTGGTCCTGGACGTCTGTGCTGAAGCGTTGTTGCCAGCACTGGCCTGCTGCTATCTCCTTGCAGTGGCCTACCCTGGACGTCTGTGCTGAAGCATTGATGCCAGCACTGGTAACTGCTGCCTTCCCTCCTAGCAGTAGCTACCCTTCCTGTCCTGTGGCCTGCCGCTATTCTCCTGTAGTGGCCTATCCTGGACGTCTGTGCTGAAGCGTTGATGCCAGCACTGGTACTGCTGCATTCCCTCCTAGCAGTGGCTACCCTTCCTTTCCTGCAGCCTGCTGCTATCTCCTTGCAGTGGCCTGCCCTGGACGTCTGTGCTGAAGCGTTGATGCCAGCACTGGCCTGCTGCTATTCTCCTGCAGTGGCCTACCCGGGACGTCTGTGCTGAAGCGTGTTGCCAGCACCGGTACCTGCTGCATTCCCTCCTAGCAGTGGCTACCCTTCCTTTCCTGCGGCTTGCTGCGATCCTCTTGCAGTGACCTGCCTTGGACTTCTGCGCTGAAGCGTTGGTTCTACCCGACGCTGCCCTGCGGTGAACTTCGGCCAGCCTGCTGTCTCCTCCTGCTGAGATCGGCGTCATGGGCCGAGGCCGCTCCTCGCGCAGAAGCCACCCCCGCGCTCACGCTCCTAAGCTGAAGCGGGGAAATACTGACTACCTGTTGCCGAACTCCTGCTTCCATAACGACGATGCTGCCTTCTCCAATCCTGACCCTGCGATGTACGACTACGAACTGCGCACTCCGGATCAGTCTGCGTGGACTCAGGTCGGTGATTATATAACCCCACCTCAGCCCCGCGGTCCGGTCCCGGTTTGTGGCGAGCATCGGCGTAACAAGAGGAGAGACTTTGTTGTGGAGCTGAGTCAGGTATTGCCGAGGAGCAGGTCGTAACCATGGCGATGCCTACTGTCCGGCCCCATCCCCAAACCCCGTCCACTCCCAAAGTTAGCCCCAAAGCCTTAGATAAGTCCCTGCCCCAGTCGTTTTCTTGTTTGGGTCAACTTCTAGTCTAGGGATGTCAGGGGATTCCCGGGGCCCTTCCGAGGAACGGAGTGGAAGCCTGGACTGGGGAACGTCCGATGATGGGTCGGTGGGTGGAGGGAGGATTTCCCGACAAGTGTCGGTGTCTAGTGACTGTCCTAGTGCCATGAGTGTCACCATTGGGAATAAGTCACAGCGCCGGGGAATTGCAGCACCATCTGAGGGTACCTCGGGGGTATCTTCTGGGGGGCCCGAAGAGGAGGAATCCCAAGAGTCAGGTCAGGAGGAGCTTAGGGAGACCAGATGGTGGGCGCCTCTGTATGAGAGATATGTAGCATGGATTGACCGCACCCGATTAATTCTGGAAAGAGATGGTTTGGTGGATCATTGGTGGGCTACAGGCGAATTCGATGATGATGCTTACCTTAAAGAGTTGCGAGTGAGGTGGGGTAAGATTAAGCGAGGCTTAATTACGCCAAAGGGTCCCGAGGGATTAGAGGATCCCGTGGAACCAGACGAGCCCCTATCATGGGTGTTGCCGGGGAGGGCAGGGTATGCTAAATTGACCCGGGCATGCCGTGCCGAGCGAGCCGTCACGGCTAAATATAAGAGGTCTCATGGGCTTGAGTACCCTTATGTCCCCGAACCTCTGATGAGGGAGATCGAAGATAACCGAGAAAGGTGGCTCTGGCTGACATTGAGTATTATATTGTAAACAAGGGGGGTGCCATTATGGGAGTTCAGGCTGAGCAGAGAGTTTCTCAATTAATGAGGGTTTGGATGATCGGGCGCAGTATCTACATACATAAAGTAGTGTACCGCAATGAGTGAGGTCTGCCCCGAGAGTACAGCGTTACGGTAACTGATGCATCGGGAAGGGAGGTGAAGAAGCCCGACCCTAGACACTATTATTAGGTTGCCTAACTAGATAGAGTCTGTGTTTAATCTAGCGCTCCCTGCTGGTCAGAGTGTGCTCTACATTGCATTATTATGAAAAATCAATGATGTTTTGAAACTGTAATTTGTGTGTTCTTTTGCAGTGTTTTCTGGCGCAAGGTACACCAAATTTAGGTCCCAGCCGGGACGGTGGGGATTCACCAGGGGTAGTATTTAGCCATGCATAATAATGGACTGCAGACATCTTCCCTGTTGGCAGTAAATCCTGGTAAGTACAGGAATGCCAGCAGTAGTTATGGAGCTATTCCCTCACACCCTGGTGAGGTGCCCTATGTATGGATGGGAGTGGCTGCATGCTCTGAGTCCCTGGATAGTGACATCAGAGATGTGCCTGCCCCCTGATGTATATAAGGCACAACACTGTCAAGTTAGGTTGTTGTTGCTATAGTGTTTGACTCCTGTGAAAGGGACTGCAGGATAGCTTTGTGACCCTAGTGCTGTAACTAGTGGCACAAGTTTCCAGATCAAGCCTGTCAAGGCCACACTGTGTCCAGGGACCTGGCACAGGGGTGATCTCCCTACGGGGAGAGGGGTCCCACTCCAATTAGGAGGGCAGTACCTGGCAAAGGGACAGCACGGAGAAATGTGCGGCTAGAGCTGAAAGCTGCCTGGGGCAGCCTACTACATTGAGTACGTCAATAAAGATGCCCTGTTCAAATATACCCCCACTGTGTGAGTGTGAGATTACTCTGCAGTGGCAGTCACTACCGAGATGGAGTTCCTCACCAGGACCATCTCCCTGCGGGAGCACAGATCCTGATGAGGTGGAGGCGCTGCACATGATATAGGTAGGACTCGCACCCACTACCTCAGCTACCTGTTCCTGATGACATCCCCTAATACCATTGTGCGGGAGACTCAGGAGTCCTGTTACTTGCAGGTGCACCACCATACACGATCACGTAATGGGGACCGGTTAGACCACACGGGCCATTGTGAGATTGGATGGGTCAGACAGGAGGGAATACCCGTTACATATTTATATACACATTGTATACCATTGGGTATATGGTGACCAGGGGATCCTGATAGCCAAAAGAAGACAGCACACTGCAGAGTTGGTATCAAAAAAAGTGTATTACGTGACACAGGGCCGCCAACGTTTCGGTCCTCCCAACGGGACCTTCCTCAGGGCAGTGCACCTAAGACTGACACAAGCACCCATATATACCCCTTAAAACATACTAAAAAACACCTGAAAACAATCATGAAAATCCAAATTGCAGTCCCATATACAACCCACAATGCTTCACAGCCAATCCAACATGCTGACACTGGTCAGCACCAATGAAACAGCCTGATCTAAACCCATGTATAATTGGTCACATGTTAAATTCATGCTGTCCACATAGTGACGTCACAGTACATCCTGTTTATGTCTAGGTAACCATGACTACATAATGCATACCGTTATATTTAAATACACATAAATTCTGAACTGTGGAGATACATATACAGTGATGCCTAAAGCAGCTGACCGCCTTTGATACTAAAGATACATGCTATCAATACTGCAATGATATCCCATAAAAGCATACTTTTATTTAGATAGTCCTAGGGAAAGTGCACCATGTCTGGTGAAAACAATCAAGGGGGAACGGGCAGTTTGTGGTTTCTGACACGATTGCAGCGCGTTTGTTTGAACTGATCGCTTGCCTGACATGTGGTGGAGGGAAGGAGGGTGATTCTTACGCATTACGTTCCGTTGTATTTACACACGCATGCGCAGTGCGTCCCTAACAACCCTAACAACCCGATCGCGTCCCTGACTGCTGTAAGGGAGGGTACGTGTGTGTCTGCGCTAATGCGCATGCGCAATGCTACGCTGGTGGCGCGAGCAGTGGAATATAGATAATGAATGCAATGGAGCATGGGTCTATGGCGTATGCATCTTGTGTGCCCTGGCAATCTGGCAACGTCCTAGCCAGACATAGCGAGGGCATAGACATGATAGAAATGGCTGTTACACCACAAGCACAGATAATAGCGATGCAATACACCCTGTAGTATGTTTTAAGGGGTATATATGGGTGCTTGTGTCAGTCTGAGGTGCACTGCCCTGAGGAAGGTCCCGTTGGGAGGACCGAAACGTTGGCGGCCCTGTGTCACGTAATACACTTTTTTTGATACCAACTCTGCAGTGTGCTGTCTTCTTTTGGCTATCAGGATCCCCTGGTCACCATATGTCTACATACCACTTATGGGACAAGCATCTGCCTCGTACACCAAAACTTGAGTGCTAATCTCCATACCTTGACTATATATATAAAAATAGAAGAAAAGAAGCGCCAATAGGCAAAGGACTATCTGCATTGAGCAGACAAAGGAAGGTTCACAGCACTACGTATTTTATTTTTATTTTTGAGTTGTTTGTTTATTAGACATTGATTTATATGCATTTTTGGTATATATCCATTTTTTTAATCATATATTTTATCAATTACATATTTTCATTAATTTATATTTATTTAACATTTAGTTATACCATTAATTTCTGGCAATTCACACAATAGCGCAGCCCTCTATTGTACATATATATATATATATATATATATACTCATCATTGTATATATGTATTTGTTTATATTTATTTCTATAGGTGTGGATTTATATTCGTTTATATATTTATATGATTTCTATCTATCTATCTATCTATCTATCTATCTATCTATCTATCTATCTATCTGTATGTGTGAATATGTGTGTATGTATGCGTGTGTCTATATATATATATATATACACACACACAAACACAATATAGTAGCGCTATAAGGTGCATCCCTAAGTGTGTACTGTAATTGCTGGCTAACCAATGATTGTACAAAATAGAGAAGGTGATATTGACCACTAAATTACCATAATGATATATTGACCAAATCAATGGTAGCCAAAAACAATGTGTACACAAAGATGAATAATCACTGATGACGACCTAATATAAACAAATATCAAACCAATTCCTTTGAAAGAATAAAGTCCAAAGTCAATCAAATAAATGTAAATCCAGACTGGAGCACACTGCAGCTTCTATTTTGATCAAGGTTACATAGATAAAGAAAATAAAATAAAAGAAGCGCAACATCCATAGCATAATACTGTATGATTAACGTTTAATAAAATACATTAAAAAAAGCCCTCTTGGACATACACTCACAATGTGACTGAATAAAAGAGCGTTTATGAGATATAATCTCTATTGCAATGACATCACTGTCAGAAGTCAGCAGAAGTCAGCAGAAGTCTTCGTCGCCATATGGATAGTACCCCCAACCAGATGAAATGAAGTATGGAGCAAAGTAGCCCAAAGCAAATGTCCTGATAAACTCAAAGCACTTGGGGACACAAACATATGTAGCCTGGACAAAAAACAGATGTAAACCTCCACAACACACACCGCCCCACCGGGCTGTAGAGGCTGGACCGGCGTCCCGCTTCACACTGCAGTGAGAGTCCCCTTAGATAAAGCTGGATGTTTTCAGAGCTGTGTGTCCAATGCAGACGGCAGGGCTTCCTCGTAGCTAAGCTAGGGACTTCCGTGAGGTGATGTTAACATGTGCAACGCAACATACTAACACGTTTCGTAACTGTGCGTGACTTCGTCAGAGGATGATTGGCCAGTAGCGGAGGCTCCTTTAAATATCCAGCCTTACTACACAACAGCTGAATAATTAAGCAAAGTGTGCGTGCATAGGTTCTATATTAACATACCATACAGAAGACTGTTCCGCTGCTGGCCAGTCATGGTTGCATATGCTTGTTCTTTAAAAGACACTAATATGATAAATAAATTACATAGACACAATCTGGGTGATTTAAGGGGCAAATAACAATAAAATCCTTAATATAAAGCAATAAGCACATATGCAAAAAAAACTTGACTAACTTGAATATGTGGATGTAGATAAACTTTAAAATTTCCCATAACACTCAGTGCATCTAAGGAAAATAAAATGATACAAAAAGACAACATGATTGTATCAAAGCTAAAATACAAAATGAATAAAAAAAAAATTATGGAATAAAAATATCAAACTGGAATAACTTGAGGATAATGTCTTAATAAGACCAATAATAATAAAGCAAGAGTAACTAGAACTTGGGTATTTAGTGGAATGCAAAAAGTCGACGATATGTAAAAAATACTGAAAAATGTCATACTGGAGAGTTGGAGCAAACCAAATGGGGAGAACCAGAAGGACAACAGAGCAAAATACATGAATGTATATACACTAGACTAAAATGCTAGTGTCTATACATTCATTCAATCCAGATGGAGCCAGCGTACCAAGTGTATAGATCAAAAAGGATTCACGCACAAATAATGCTTTAAATCTGTCACCTCCTAATTTTGAGGTGTTAATACATTCCAGACATGTCACTCTAAGTCCAGAAGGATCTTTAGAGTGGGCCTGGGCAAAATGTCTTGAAACACCTTGGGGGCTATGCACTGAGCTCTGAGCTTTCGCGCCGGCCTGAAAAAAATTAGCACGTCCGATAAAAAATGAAGCCGGCGGCGCGATTCACTAAGGCCCTCAGCCCATTTTTTATCAGACGTGCCCAAAATTGGCTTATCGTGCGTGCAATGTATTTTCCCCCTGCTATCGCACTTAAAGTTCCCATGACGTCACATGGTATGTCAGCCAATCAGAGTGTGGAATTTGTTCCCACGATCTGATTGGCTGAAATACCATGTGACGCCGGCTTCATGACATCATCTTAAAGGCAAATGAAGCACAGCCATTCTGATTGGCTGGCATCATTCCCTTTAAGGGACGTCATGTAAAAAAAAAATTAAAGTCGGAACATGGTTTGAACAGCCAATCAGGTGGCTGTTAACAATTTTGAGGCTAAATGTGATGTCACAAGTCCTATTTAAGGCCGTGACGCCTCATTTGAGCCCAAGAAGACGACGAGATAACATCGGTTGGGATTTACCATGGGGTTTTTTGGATTGACAGATGAAGATAAAAGATAAAGAAATGGTGACAGATGAAGATAGAAGAAGGTGATAAAAGAAAGAAAAAAGAAGATTTGGGTACCTGATCCGGATCTTCATGGCGGATGGCATCGGATGCTGTTGGAGGCCTTCAAGGTACGTGAGCTTCCTGTTTCCCCGGGAGTCAGAGGGCCACCGCTTCTAATGGTAAGTAATATATTCAATGTTTGTAAATGTCTTTTTTTACAGGTTTATTCATTGGATGTGATTGTTGATTTTTTGGGGGAGGCACATTGACTGATAATATATTAATCTGTACCACTTTAGGGTACAGATTAATACATTATTATGACAATATTTGGGGGGCATTTCTGGCTTGGTATTGCTGTTGGTTTTTTTATGTCAGTTTCTTATGTGGATGTCATTGTTTGTTTTTTTCATGCTTAATGTAATAAAATGTTTGCGATTGGTGTTCGTTTGTAGTTAATGTTGTATTATGTTAGCTAATGCGTTTTATGGTTCTTTCAGAGATTGTTTGAATGTATTTCTTTGTCTTTTAATGTTTACATTTATTAATGTTGTTTTAATTAATTGGTTTGATTGGTTAGTGTTACTATTAATTTTGAGTTGGTTTAGGAATTAATTGGTTTAATTGGTTAATGGTTTAATTAAATAATTGTTGATGTTGTTACTGGTGTATTCATTGGATTAGCTGGCTGCTGTTTTTATTGACTTTATTTAGGTATGCTAATGCAGTCTTTAATAATGGGCAAATAATCTATTATCCATATCTGGATAATAGTTATTTTGCACATTATTGTACTGTATGTGATAGGGGGGTGTATTTATTTAGAAATATTGTTTTGTATTTTTGTTGGCACAACATTGCAGGCCCGCGGGTACCCCGGGACTCCCGCAGGGACCCCGGGACGGTCGCGGGGTCAGCCGGGGACACCCGCGCGACCCCCGGCCTCCCTCGGGGACCCCTGCGGGGTCAGCCGGGGATACCCGCCAGCCTGTTGTATTGGTTTTACGCCTGCAAAAAGGTAAACAAAGAATTTTTTCTAAATCCAGCTTTTTTTATCACCTGCCTTTAGCTGGTGAGCTTTATTCAGTGCAACTTTCACGTACGATCAGTTTGCGTTGCTTAGTGAATCCCGCAGAAGGGCAGGATTCAGCGCAAACAGCTGATCGTACGAGCAAATTTGGACTTTGAAAAAATTTCAAGAAAAAGCCCATTTTAGAGCGCAAAGTGCCTGTTTGCGCGGCTTAGTGCATAGCGCTCGGTAGAACATGACGTTCTAAAAGCACTTTGCACTCTTAAAATGACTTATCACTGCTTAGTGCATAGCCCCCTATGTGTGAGTACTCCCGTTATAATAGCTCTATGGTGTTCCAGAAACCTCACATTAAGCGGTCTCTTGGTACGACCTACATCTTATTTCTTTAAGAAGTGAGATATATTTACTCTTTGGTACATTATTGTGCCATATAAATGCAGGCACTATGCAAAATATTATTAATAATGTATGTATCCTATAAAATGTATTGATTGCACCGATCAAATCACTGGTATATAAAGAACACCAGCATCTCAGACCACCAGAACCTGACCAAGCAGTATTGCGAAACGTGTTGTTCAGTGGAGAATAATTTTGATCATCGTCGGCCACCATAGTTTCTGAAAGTTCCTGGTCTGCAGTTCCGCAATCCGGACGCGGAAGCGTGGAGCACCTGCAATGAGGGACCGATAGGCACTCCGGTAGAGCCTCTCCATTTTCTTACAAGTATAAGTTCATGGACTCATTTATATTCTCTATGTTTTTATGTAATAAATATTGTACCTTTTTACAACACCTCTCCTCCATTTGTCATCACTGAGTGGAAACATCATATTGCAACAGAAGACAATCTGCAATCACCACATTTATGACAAGTAATTACTCACATATGGCCATGTGAGTGCTAATTTTTTATATATTCATTCACCTTTTATCATAACTTCCCCCACCATCGGGTACAAACCCCTATTAGCTCTTTACTCCTGAGACCTATATCGAGGGAAAAAGGAGTTTAGTTGTGAACAACACCAGGAAGCAATTGCTGTAACAGAGGTGCCAAACTCTGCAACAGATGTGCAGATTACTCACACATGGCCGTGTGAGTTTTTCAATTTTAATATATTTTTAGTCTTTCACCACATCCTCTCATCCCGAGTCCCTTAAATTCATTGGGAGCCTTAGAAGAGAAGTATCTACCTTCACAACTCTGCTACTTATATGCAGGCCACTCACACACGGCCGTGTGAGTGAATTATTATATTATTATTTTTTTCCCCCACCATCCAGATTATATTGCATCCATACGGTTGTTTGCAATTATACTAGTTAATCTATTATTTTTTTATTTCTTTTTTTTCTGTGCGCTCGCTGTTACTCTGTCTCCACTTCACCATATGAGGACCCAAGGAGGATCCTCTTCCAGCTGAGCAGCAGCAAAAGCTTGGTGCCAGTATATTTTCATATCTTTTGGTCCTCTTTCTTTTGTTCACTCGCCATTTTACAGTCTCTGCTATAATTTAGAGAATAATATTAGCAATTTGTAGGGAGCGCCCCAGATTCCACAGCCTTTTATGACCTACATACTGTAAATTGCAAGAGCATGATAGAGCATAAACTACATAGGTAGTCAGACAGGTGATATAGCTGTTATTATGATGTGAGGAACCATTGGTATGGGAGATAAAGGAATCTCCCAACACAATGTGCCTACACATGAGACATCTAGTTCTACCACACCGAAAGGTACCCTTTCACTTGTGATATTTAAACCCTGGGTTAACTAGTTGTCTAAGTTTGCTTGGTGCTACGTGTGTTTTTTATATTTCTCCCTTTGTGGAAGACTACTTGAGCAGATCGAGACAACTGATCCTTCAGATGTGGATCACAGGAAAGCACACTCCAGTGTTTGTTTAATATTTGAACAACTTTGTTCGATTGGCTGCTATATCTGGTAACAAACTTGGCATTGCTTACTGAGTTTTTCTTTGGTGCTGTTTTATCACTGTTGTTAATCTTAACCACACTGTGTTTCCTCTTTGATTTCTCAAGCAATGCCACTCTATCAAATGATCTAATCTGGTGGTAAGAATTTAGGACTGAATCCAAATTGTAGCCCTTCTGGACAAACTTGCTCATTAGCTGTTTGGATTGTTCTTTGAATATAACATCAGATGAACAGTTACGTCTCAGTCTGTTGAACTGACTGAGTGGTATATTTTGTAGTCATTTTGGATGGTCGCAACTTGCTGCATGAATGTATCCATTAACAGACACTTCTTTAAAGTGAACTTTTGTTTGGATGGGATGATTCTCATCAATTGTGAGCAATAAATCCAGAAAGACAATTTTGGTCTATACTGAACTTATAAGTGAACTTCAGTCCCATATCATTATCATTGAACTCAATCAGTATCTGCTCGAGGACGTCTCTATCCCCATCCCAAATGATAAGTAGATCATCTATATAGCGACCAAAGTATACCAGGCCCGCGCCAAGCCGCGCATTGGTTAAAAGATGTTTCTCCTCCCAAAACCCAATAAAGAGGTTGGCATAGCTGGGAGAAAACCTGGTATCCATGGCCATACCACAGATTTGGAGATTGAAGACGTCCTAGAACATAAATTAGTTATTGTTCAAAATATATTTAATACAGTTCAATAAAAATTTGCACTGTGTAACTAAAAGATTGGTGTTCCTGTTGAGAAAGTGTTCTATTGCCACCAGTCTCCTATCATGTTCTAAAAATGTGGGTTTCCATTGGATATCAGAGATTGAGTCAATGGCATGGAGCATGTCCCGAAGATATGATCGCAATTGGACCACATAGGGTTGAAGAAAGTGATCCACATATCTGGATATACTCAATGTCATCAACTCAGCCCCGGATATAATGGGTCTTCCTGGTGGATGGACAAGTCTTTTGTGCACTTTAGGTAGATGATAGAACAATGGTATTCATGGATTAGAGATGTATGGATATTTAAACTCATCCTTGGTTAGAATACCATTCCACATGGCTTCTCTGAGCAGGGCACATAGTTCAGTCTGAAACACTAGTGTGGGGTCATTAGAAAGCACCTAGTAAGACTTAGAGTCAGAAAGCAATCTATTTGCTTCTGACATACTGTATAGTCAGCTCGGTCCTGGAGGACAATGCTTCCTCCTTTATCTGCCTGACGTATTACGATGTTATCAATATTCTTGAGCTCATCCAGTGCTTGCATTTCACCTCTACTGAGATTGTTCTTGATATATGAAATATCTAGAAATAGTTGTTCAAAGTCACGTAGGACAAGGTTGTTAAATGTATCTATGTAACTACCCTTACACTAATAGGGATAAAAAAGTGACTTTGGTTTGAACAGTGTGCACTATCCCTGGTGGTGTATTTTCAGTAAACTGTTCAAGCCAGTTGGAACCAACTATGCTGTTATTCATATTTGATGACTGTGAATCAATATTGTAAACTGATTCACCTAATAGAGAGGTCATATCATTATTGAAATCAATATCTATAGTACTTAGGGGCGGGGATATTTGAGCTTGCTTTGAAGATCTAATAGCAAAATCTCTTTCAAATGTGAGTTTCCGTATGAAGTTATTTAGGTTGACAAAGAGATCAAATGCTCTTACTTTAGCACTGGGTGCAAAGTGTAATCCTCTGCAGAGAAGGAGTGACTGGGTAGAGGTTAATATATGTGAGAAAAGACTATAAATCCAATTTTGTTCGGGGATTACTATCCCTAGTTTAACCTTCTTCTCCTGTACACTCCACCCTGCTCTTGTTACTCTTTTTCTTTTTTTTCTTTTTGATGTCTGGGATTGCCCTGTTCGTTTGTCGTCCCAAAGTGGATACGGTTTGTCCGGCCCTTTGGCTAGGTTTGCACGACCATTGCCTAAAAAAGAGGAAGAGGGATGTTTAGCTGAGGCACAACCCTGTATGGAATCCTTAGGTCTGGCTCCTGGATCTTTGCTGTCCTTGATTGCTCTGTCCACTTTAATTTCCCTAGATGCAAACTGAGAATCTGATTCTGTCAGTAAACCGAATCTATTCGACCCACTAAAAACCTCTAGATTCCCAGTTATTTCATCAATAGAGTCACTACATCCCCTATTATCATTATTAATAGTAGACTCTTGTGAATGTTTACGGCCATTAGATTTTTTATCTTTATTTGGCCTGTATGTGGACTTTGGATTGTGTCGTTTTCAGTTGGTGACTCTATCAGTGCTATAGTCATCCTTACCACGTTTAAGTTTGAAATTTTCCCTCTCCACTACTTCTTGTTCAAACTTGAAAATGACACAATTGGGAAAAAGCACCATTGCATCAATAGTACATGAGACATGCAATGCAATTTACAATGCATTGCAAGCAGAGCATATGCCATTTCCAACTGTTGACAACTTACAATATGTGGCAAGGGAATTTGAGTTCAAATTGAATTTTCCAAAATGTGTCGGCTGTATAGATGGCAAACATATTAGAATAAAGCACCCCACAAAATCTGGTCAATGTTTTACAACTACAAACATTTCCATTCCATTGTTTTACAAGCTTTGCTGACGATAAATGTCGATTTATAGCAATCGATGTTGGAGCATATGGAAAACAAAGCGATGGTGGGGTGTTTAGAGCATCATCCCTCTATAAGTTAATTGAACAAAAGAAATTAGTGTTCCCTGCTGCTAAAACTTTGCCATCAAGTGCCAGAGAGAAATTACCTCATGTACTTTAAGTGTATGAGGCCTATCCATTGCCTAAATACCTCATGAAGCCGTATTTGAGGAAAGATTAACAAAAGAGGGTGACATTTTTAATTAGAGGCTGTCCAGTGTTACGCTGGTGCTGCCCGCAGACCAGACCCGTCCCCTGTGCTGAGGTGGGACGTAGGGATACACGCACCCACAGCAAAGGGAGCGTGTCCGGAGTGTGGTGTTATTGTTGCCAGGCCAGGTATAGTAGTGAAGACAATACTTGCCGGTACCGGTAGTAGAGAAGGAGTAGTTATTGCCATTGCCAAGATCAGGGATGCCAGAAGTCACAAAGTCCAAGTAGAGTCAAAGTCGAGATCCAGAGGGGGTAGTTGTCCAATCCGCGTCAATACCTGAGGAGTCACTGAGAGAATAGTCAAATGCTTCCATACAGAACTATGTCGAGCGACGAGTGATGGGAAGCACAGGCATAATAAAGCTGGGCAGGCCAATGGGAAAAGGGGGCAGGCCTGGAGGACTGCAAGGAGTCCTCCCTGATAGGAGAGAGGTGTTACAGCCCAGCTGAGTGCAATCACTGATTTGCACTGAACTGTGTGATGCTTGGGGGCGACACCTCACTGCAGAAGCAGTGGTTAAAAGTGCTCTGTTAGGCATGTGCTCTGTAAGCTGAGAATGCATGCACATAACGTCTGGGGCTGGCGTGCATGTAGGAGGGTGTGGGCGCGCCCGGCGCTGAGCAGAGGAATCGCCGAGGGGAGTGATCCCGTGACGGCGGCAGGGGCGAGGAGCCAAGAAGGCCGGTAAGGCAGGATTGTTTTGTGTGTCCAGGGACTCCCTGCAGAGAGGGAGTGCTTTGTGTGGGAAGCGAGGAGAATGCCGATTCCTGACAGTACCCCCCTCTTCAGTAACGGCCTCAGGACGGTCAAAGAACGGTTTCTCTGGAAACTTTTTCCTGAAGTACTTAAGAAGGGCTGGGGCATGAATGTCCTTTGAAGGTACCCAGGATCTCTCTTCAGGGCCAAAGCCCTTCCACTGCACCAAGAACTGAAGCTGACCCCTGGATAGGCGAGAATCCAAAAGAGAGTGAACTTCGTATTCCTCGTTATTTTGTACAGTAATGGGATCCGGTTTACGAGTCTGATCCGGAAAGAAGTGACTGGAGATAAATGGTTTTAAGAGGGACACATGGAAGACATTGGGAATCTTCATACTGGGTGGTAGTTGAAGCTGGAATGCCACGGGATTGATTTGTTCACAAATAGGGAAGGGACCCAGGAACTTAGGTGCCAGTTTAGGAGATGGTACCTTGAGGTGGATATTCCTAGAGGAGAGCCATACGAAATCCCCTGGTTTGTAACTGGGCGCCGAACGACGACGACGATCGGCCTGTAGTTTCGATCTGCGGGAGGAGTTGAGAAGGGTAGACTGAATCCTGGACCATGCGGTTTGGAGGGAAGAAATGTGTTCATCTACAGCTGGTACTCCAGAAGGAATGTTGGGGATGGGAAGACAGGGAGGGTGGAACCCATAATTTATAAAGAAGGGAGACTCCCGGGTGGACTCGTTTTTTGCAGAATTGATGGCATACTCTGCCCAAGAGAAGAGTTGAGCCCAATCATCCTGGAAATCGGATATAAAACATCTCAGGTACTTCTCCAGGGATTGATTGATTCTCTCCGTTTGCCCATTGGACTGAGGATGATAGGCGGAAGAGAAGGAAGAAGAGATGCCCAATCCCTTCGTGAAAGCTCTCCAAAATTTGGATACTACACTGGCGACACACTTTATTTGAGCTCGGCTAGTCCCACGAATTCGGGTATACCCGGGTGTATTGAGGTTTGTGACTGTTTTCTGCCCGAGTGCATTGGGTTATTTTCCAGGCAGGGATTGAAGCATTTTATTCCCGCTGGCTGCAATACTGCACAGTATATATATATATATACTGCATTACAATTCATGAATTTATGCCATCTGGTAGACACGCGAAGCATTGCAGCCTATTAAATCCTAAACATTATCATTTAACAGATCAGCCGCCCGTCAGCCAGGCATGAACCCAGGCTGGGAAGGCAAATGCAACGGGGCTTGTCAGAGGTGAGGAGCGGCGCATTCCAGGTACTGCCAGGTACATACTGGGTATTTGCTCGAATAAAGTGTGTCGGTGCAGTAACTGAGAACCTCTGTCAGAAACAATGGACGAAGGGATCCCATGAATCCGGAAAATCTGCTCCGTAAAGATATCAGCAAGGGCGGGGGAGGTGGATAATCCTTTAAGTGGAATGAAATGGGACATCTTCGAGAACCTGTCCACGACCACCAAGATAGTGTTCATTCCTCTGGACCTGGGCAACTCCACGATGAAGTCCATAGAAATGTGGGACCAGGGGCGGTCAGGAACTGGAAGGGGTAACAGAAAACCCTTAGGCTTTTGACAGAGAGTCTTGCTTTGAGCGCACGTGGGGCATGCGCGAGTAAACTCCAGAATATCTTGAGACATTCTTGGCCACCAGAAATTCTGACGAATGAGATCAGTAGTCTTCTTAAAACCTGGATGACCTGCAGATTTAGAGGAGTGACCCCAAGACAGGACCTCTGGAACAAATTTGGATGGTACAAAGAGTTTGTTGTCGGGAATGACCAAGTCCTTGGGAATGCGTCTCTGGGAGTGCAAAATCTTGTCAAGATTCTTGAAAGTAGATGTGGCGAGAATCCTCTCATGTGGAAGGGTAGTCTCCAACGATTCCTCTGGCCTCTCTTCAGAAGAATGTATTCGGGAGAGTGCGTCTGCATTTACGTTCTTGGTCCCGGGGATATAGGACAGGTGAAAATCGAATCGAGAAAAAAAAAGAGCCCAACGAGCCTGTCGTGGACCAAGGCGTCGAGCGTTCTCTATGTAAAGAAGGTTCTTGTGGTCCGTGAGAATAGTAAACGGCTCTTTTGACCCCTCCAGCAGGTGTCTCCACTCTTGAAGAGCCATCTTCACAGCCAGAAGTTCCCTGTTACCCACGTCATAGTTCCTCTCGGCAGACGAGAATTTCTTATAAAA
This sequence comes from Ascaphus truei, assembly GCA_036426205.1. Taxonomy (NCBI): domain Eukaryota; kingdom Metazoa; phylum Chordata; class Amphibia; order Anura; family Ascaphidae; genus Ascaphus; species Ascaphus truei. Next base: position 32,210 of record WSYH01004985.1, read on the forward strand.
ATATGCACAGGGATGTAACTTATCTTGGGACGTGGGTCTCTGAGACAGAACGGCACCAGCGCCGCAATCAGAAGCGTCAACCTCCAGGACGAAGGGAAGTTCAATGTCAGGATGACGGAGAATAGGTGCGGCTATAAAGGCTTCCTTGAGTGTCTCGAAGGCGTAGATGGCCTCGGATGACCAAGCAGAAGGATCAGCTCCTTTTTTGGTGAGCGCAGTAAGGGGTGCCACAATGGTGGAAAAACTCCGTATAAACTTACGATAATAATTAGCGAAGCCTAAAAAACTTTGTATGGCCTTGAGAGAATTGGGTCTTGGCCATTCAGTGACCGCTTAAAGTTTACCGGAGTCCATCATAAAGCCCTCATCGGAAATGATATACCCCAGGAACGGAGTAGAGGTCGTATGAAAGGTGCACTTCTCCAGTTTAGCATACAAATGGTGTTCACGGAGACGGGAAAGGACGTAGGAGGTTTGGCGTATATGGTCCTGGAGATCTTTGGAAAAAATCAGGATATCATCCAAGTATACAATAACAAAAATATTGAGTACCTTACGAAAGACGTCGTTGATGAAAACCTGGAAGACAGCGGGAGCATTACATAAGCCGAAAGGCATTACCAGATATTCATAGTGTCCACTACGAGTGTTGAAGGCCGTCTTCCATTCATCCCCCTTCCTGATGCGCACCAGATTATAGGCACCACGTAGATACAACTTGGAAAAAATCTTGGCCCCCTGTAATTTATCGAACAGTTCGGTAATAAGGGGAAGGGGGTAATGATTTTTAAAAGTGATGTGGTTTAAACCCCTGTAGTCGATGCAAGGCCTCAACGACCCATCTGGGGAATTGGAGTGATGAATAAAGCCTTTCTTGAGATTCTCCTGGATATATTCATCTATAGCGTGAGATTCTGGTAACGACAAGGGGTAGGTCTTGGACTTGGGTAGGGAGTAACCAGGAACTGGATCGATTGGACAATTGTAAGTCCTGTGTGGCGGCAAGAGGTCTGACTGTACCTTATTGAAAACGTCCCGGAATTGATGGTAAACGGAAGGTAGAATAACTTCGGGAACAGAGGTATTGGCCAGCAGTTGATGAGTCTCTCCTGACCTCGGCCTCCAGGAAATGGGAGCGGAGGAAGTCCAGTCAATGAGAGGATTGTTAAGCTGTAGCCAATGAAGACCAAAGGTGATGGGTATCCCAGGAGCGTGAATGGCATCGAGAACTAAGGTCTCCTTGTGTAGATGTGAAGACAGAAGCAAGGGAGCCGTCTCTAAGGAGATGTGGGCCTGGGTAAGAGGACGTCCATCGATACCGATGAGTGCAATGGGAACCTTCTTTCTCACTAGTGGTATGCGGTTAACCCTGGCGAATTCTAGATCCACGAAGTTCCTCCAGCTCCTGAGTCAATGAAAGCGGCGGTAGAAGTCTTGAACTTTATCGCCTGAAAGGAAGACTGGAAATGTAAGTTTCTTAGGGAGTTCACCTTTAAGAAGGGGACATGGAGACATTACACCCAGAGAGAGCCCCTCTGTACTCACTGGGTGTTCCCGTTTCCCGGACACAATGGGCACTCCCGAATCCGATGTTCCATGGATCCGCAGTGGAAACACAATCCCCCGGCGTGGCGGAACTGCCGTATCGGTGTGCGGATGCGTTGTACCCCCAATTGCATTGTCTCTGGCAACTCCAGTGCAGGACGAAGAGGTGTGGTAGCACTTGAGGGACCAGGAGTGCTGCTGAGAGTACTGGAGATCGGAACTTGAAAGTTATGGAAGCAAGCGCGCTGACGCTCTGAGCGGCGTACCTGGATGCGTTGATCCACTCGGATGGCCAAATCAATCAGGACCTCCAGTTGATCCGGCCTGGATTGGTTTGAGAGTTCGTCCTTGATGGGATCTGCCAGGCCTTGCCAGAATATGGAGACGAGAGCCTCTTGTCCCCAGTTAGTCTCGGCTGCTAGAGTCCGGATTTCCACAGCATACTGCATCACCGTTCGCCGTCCCTGTGTGATCTGGAGGAGAGAAACAGATGCCATCTCCCGACGACCGGGGGAATCGAATACCCGTTGAAACTCGGCTTTAAATGCTGGGTAATCTTGGGTAAGGTAAGGTCAGAACGTCGCTACCAAACCGGGGAAGCCCAAGCCAGGGCGCTGCCAGTGAGGAGGTTATAAATGTAGGCTACCTTCTTGCGATCAGTATTGTAGAGATGGGGGGCCATTTCAAACTGCACCTCACACTGGTTTAGAAAACCCCTACAATCTTGCGGTTCACCTGCATAAGGCTTGGGAGGAGGAATCCTTACATCTGAGCTGCTAACTGCGCTTGCGGAGTGGGGGCTTACATCTGGCGGGGTTGCGGTCGGTACCCTATCTGAGAGTACTTCGACCTGGCGTGTAAGTGCCACAATTTGATCCGCCATGGCCTGGTTTTGCTGAAGCAGATTAGAGAGAAACTGCTGTATTTTGGTCTGGTCTGCGTCTTGTGGGCTCGACATAATGTTACGCTGGTGCTTCCCGCAGACCAGACCCGTCCCCTGTTCTGAGGTGGGACGTAGGGATACACGCACCCGCAGCAAAGGGAGCGTGTCCGGAGTGTGGTGTTATTGTTGCCAGGCCAGGTATAGTAGTGAAGACAATACTTGCCGGTACCGGTAGTAGAGAAGGAGTAGTTATTGCCGTTGCCAAGATCAGGGATGCCAGAAGTCACGAAGTCCAAGTAGAGCCAAAGTCGAGAGCCAGAGGGGGTAGTCGTCCAATCCGCGTCAATACCTGAGGAGTCACTGAGAGAATAGTCAAATGCTTCCATACAGAACTATGTCGAGCAACGAGTGATGGGAAGCACAGGCATAATAAAGCTGGGCAGGCCAATGGGAAAAGGGGGCAGGCCTGGAGGACTGCAAGGAGTCCTCCCTGATAGGAGAGAGGTGTTACAGCCCAGCTGAGTGCAATCACTGATTTGCACTGAACTGTGTGATGCTTGGGGGCGATGCCTCACTGCAGAAGCAGTGGTTAAAAGTGCTCTGTTAGGCGTGTGCTCTGTAAGCTGAGAATGCATGCACATAACGTCTGGGGCTGGCGTGCGTGTAGGAGGGCGTGGGCGCGCCCGGCACTGAGCAGAGGAATCGCCGACGGGAGTAATCCCGCGACGGCGGCAGGGGCGAGGAGCTGTGAAGGCCGGTAAGGCAGGATTGTTTTGTGTGTCCAGGGACTCCCTGCGGAGAGGGAGTGCTTTGTGTGGGAAGCGAGGAGAACGCCGATTCCTGACATCCAGGGCCAGACGGTGTGTGGAGTGCGCATTTGGTAAAATGACTACGAAATGGAGATTACTATTGAAAGCGACAGAAACTTCTGTGCCAAATGCCACACGTATTGTAAAATGTGTGGCTATACTGCATAATGTGGTTATAGATTTGGAAGGCACCAATGATGTTTCTATGATGGATCGTTTAGCTGTACTTCCTACTTCACGCCTTAGAAATAGGGCAAATTATGCACCGTGAAAAATTGCCAAATGCATCCGTGATTCTTTCACAGATTACTTCAAGGCAGAGGGAGCTAAGCCATGGCAAATATGTAAAAAAAAAAAACGAAATGCAATAAACATTATACGTTACCAAACTGTAGTTGTTGTACATGGTTATTACTATCTATAACAAAATAAGTGTTGTGGGTGCCAAAGACACGCATTGTTCCTGAATTTGTGATGGTGATCTTTGTCCAAAAAGATCCAAAACAACACATTTCAAGGGCCAAATGAAAGGAGGTTTGACATTGGACGCATGTTGTGCGACTGTACTGTATGTGTGTGTCATTCAGTGTCATTCGGTCAGTGTGAGTGAGTCAGTAAGTCAGTGTGTGAGTGAGTGTCATTCGGTCAGTTGAATTAGCGTCATTCGGTCAGTGTGAGTGTCAGTCAGTGTGTGAGTGACTATCTTTCGGTCAGTTTGAGTGAGTGAGTCAGTCAGTGTGCGATTGTGTGTTAGTGTGAATGAGTCAGTCAGTGTGCGATTGAGTGTCAGTGTGAGTGAGAAAGTCAGTGTGTGAGTGAGTGTCTTTCGGTCAGTGTGAGTGAGTGTCACTTGGTCAATGTGAGTGAGTGCCATTCGGTCAGTATGAGTCAGTCAGTCAGTGTGTGAGTGAGTGTCATTCAGTCAGTGTGAGTGAGTCAGTCAGTGTGCAATTGAGTGTCATTGTGAGCAAGTCAGTCAGGGTATGAGTGTCAATCGGCCAGTGTGAGTCAGTCGCTCTGTGTGTGTCAGTCAGTGTGTGACACTTTGTCAGTCGTGTTTTACCTTGACTTTTTAATAGGAAAACTCCCAAAATTGGCTAGAAAAACACGTAGTTAAACAGTGACAAATTTATTTTCAATAGCAAATGCAAAAAAATATATATAAAAAATGTTATAACTTAACTTTAAAAAATGTAACATTTAAAATAAAACGTTGTTTTTATCATAACATGACAATATATTTTTAAACTGTTGGCCTCATATTGTTCGACAGCCTCAAATACAAGTTCTTGTCTGAGCCGAAGTTTTGATAAATTGTCCAGAGGCATTATGTACGGAATCAAACTTCAAAATCCAAGTCCTCGTTGCTGTTTTGCATCATGCGTTCCATAAAGCCAAATTTTTGCTTCTCAATATGAACAATTTTACGCCTCAAATCTGTGCTGGGTCTGGCTTGTTTTGCTATGGGTTCCGGTGATGCCACACACTCTGGAACATTCTCATCTTCAGTGAAGGATAATTCCAGAATCGTTTCCTCCTGACTCCCTGGTTCTTCGAGGTTTGACACTGTTTTAGCAGGGAGCATATTCCTTCAGAAACAGCATGTCCTGAAATACGGCCACGCTGATGGAGATTCCATGCTGCTCAGTCCAGGGTCCCCTGAGCATGGTTGCTTCACCTTTTTAATTTCCCTGCGAAAAGAATCCAGTAGATTCTTCCACTTGCCTTTTGCAGCTTCCGCTAAAAAACACAAATAAATCACGGGACATAAATTTAATTTTATAATAATTAGATAGAACATGCATTTCTATTAGTATGAACACCATTAATACATGCACATACAGATGCTGTGGGGGGTAATAAAAGTACATGAATGCATGCACATGCGTACGCTATAGGGGGTAATAAAAATACATTAATGCATGCACATGAGTACGCTATAGGGGGGTAATAAAAATACATGAATGCATGCACATGTACGCTATAGGGGGTAATAAAAATACATGAATCCATGCACATGCATACGCTATATAAGGGTAATAAAAATACATATATCCATGCACATGCGTACGCTATGTGGGGGCAATAAAAATACATGAATGCGTGCACATGTACGCTATAGGGTGTAATAAAATTACATGAATCCATGCACATGCATACGCTATTTAAGAGTAATAAAAACACATTTATCCATGCACATGCATACGCTACATGGGGTAATAAAAATACATGAATGCATGCACATGAGTACGCTATAGGGGGTAATAAAAATACATTAAGGCAATTAAATAAATACGCTATGAGGGATATATAAAATAAAAAACTTCATAGATTAAAATAAAAAATAAAAACATAAAAAATTCAAATACTAACGTGATACGCTTTATATCTGCCCTATCTCTTTCCAGAGCTTATCATGAACATTTCTGTCATGATAAGCTCTAAACCGCTGATTCCATAAGTAATCTCTGATGTACACCTCAGAAATAAGTTGCTCAATGAGTGAAGGATGCATGGTAGCTTGAGGGACTCACTAGGCACAACTTGACATGTGCAACTTCAACAAAAACTGACAAAGCACAAAACACTGACAAAACATAATTACAAGTTTGAATTTTGGTGCTTCACTGTGATTGGCTCTTCAACGCCCATGTGATCTCCCCAGCACGCTCGGAAACACTTTCAAGTGTCTCCTCGGATTCAGAAGCACGCGGAAGCCCCTTCAAAGACATACTGATTGAGGATGACAGGGCTCATCACGCAGCGTCCGCACGGGACAGCGAGGTCTGCCAACCATGTCCGCAGCCTAATACAGTATTATGATAAGCTATTGATGCATAGTCAACTACAGTATCTCCTATACTGTACATTTAAATGTATGTCTTTATTTATGTAGCGTCCTTAATGTACATAGCTTTTCACAGTATATAAATAACAAAATATATAGATAAAACATAATGGGAAGAAGTGCTTCAGCCATAAAAGTAAGATTTAGGAAAATTAGTCCGTGCTCCGCAGAGCTTACAATCTAATTGGTAGGTAAGAAAAACGTACAGAGACTGTAGGAGGGCAGTCTGGTAAGTGTGTCTGCAGGGGGCAAAGCTTTAAATGGAAATTGCTCTGTTGTTAACTATATACTATATATTTGAATGGCATTTCATCATATTAAATAGAAACAAAACCACATTCCTTACCACACTTAATACTGTAGAGAACAATGCCATTGTAATTTTCTTACAGATGACTGAACTCTAAACTGACACTGAAGAATCTGGTACAGTATGTGATCATGTTGGTGAAAAACACCAGTTTGTTTTTTAAGCAGTTAATCGCTGGTAACATTTTCAATCATTTAAACTGGAATTAGATAATGCTACAGTGAATTGTATTTAGAGATTGTCCTCTGAACAGTTTTGAGCAATACATTTTGTAGTATTGCTTCTACTAGTTGTGCAGCACGTTTAGTCTCCACAGGATGCTCTGGAGAATGTGTCTTGTTTAAAGCTGCAGCTGGAAAGATGTTCACAATGACTCCACATGCAATTATATACATATTTAAATGTCATGAGAGAACTGAAAGATGTGCCTAAATCTACTAACACATAATACAGAGTAGCCAACAGCTGACAAAGTAAAGTAACATGGTTCACTTTAACAATTTGAAGAAATATTCTGGAGATCATCTCCATGGCAAAGGAAGTTGTCAAAAAGATCCACTCTGAAACATCAAACTAAATAATGATGTATGAAAGTGTCTTTCGTGAGCATTATTCAAATTAATCTACTACAGTTTATTCAAAAAATGAAGCGCATGACATTCTGTGCACAGGGAAAATCAAATAGCTGACCAAAGGAATTGCAGAGTAAAAAGGAGTATGCAAGAGTTCATTAGGAGCTGTTCTCAAACTTTTTATAGCTTCAAAGTTTACTGTTGGATTGGGCACATCAAGTTAAAGTAAAGCAGGATAAAGTACATCGTTGTACATACAGTATATACCCTTAACTCTAGCCTATATAAAACCTTTTTTTAAAGATACTGATGTGTTTGGTATTGAGTGGTGTTTTTTTTTTCTTTCAAGAGCTGCATGTTCAGCAATTTCAGGTGGAAGTAATCCACTCATAGTTTAGGGTCACTTCCATCACAAATTGTACAAAACTTTTTTTTTATCCTTGAGGATGTCATTCTTGAATTGTCTATGCTGTGTCAGCATTTAGTACTAGTGAAGCTATTTATGATGAATGTGACACACGTTGGTAAACATTTATTATGTTACAGTTGCAGAAAAGCTATGTACTAAGTGTTATTAAAGACACGTACTGTAGTACTAAAAAATAATAACCTTCCTTCTAATTGTATAATAAAGACTGAATGTGATTTCAGCATAATGATGTAACACAGTTTGCCCGCCCCCCCAATTGCAGATAGGGACCCTGTGTGGAAATACACCTTTGTTACCGTGTGTGGTGCATTACCTGATAGGCTCACAGAAGGCCTGAACCTCCGCCGTTGGGAGCCTGGGGTTACCTGATTCTTCGGATACAGCGCCTCCACCTGCAGGGTTCCCAATGGGGTGGGATGGTCCTCTTACAGGAACAATAATAATAATGCACGCACACAATATATATGCTAGCAACCATTTTACTATAACTATAACTAATAACCTTGGTACTCTGTACCACACAGTAATAGACATATAACTATACGTATAGAAGTTCACCACCCACATATAGACATAGGTGTCCCCAAAGTACCTGGGTACTGGGCACCAATTCCCTGATGTCCCCTATGTCCAAGCCCACCCAATGTGTTCGAGATAGCGCTATCCCGTGGAGTGTTAGTGCACTACTATAGGTACCTACCCGGGTCTCCGGCACCTGGGTACCGCAGTATAACAGAATGGGATCTGCCTGATCTGACGTGACGTCCGCCTACGCGTGGGGTGAATTCCGGCGTGGATAATATCACCATACACTGTATCGTCTATACCTTGGGGCTGGTCCGTCTCCAGTCCGCAGGCCGCAGTCACTGCGTGGCGGAGTCCTCCGTGAAGATAGTCTCTATCTAGAGGGGGTGTATGTGAAACGGAAACTTATCAAATAGTGGCGCTCAAAAATATACCAAAGTGTACAAATAGTTATATAGTGATAGTAGTAAAATAGTGATACTCATACAAACACATATGTGGAAATGCTGCTATAACCCGGTGCAGGATTGCTCTCTCAATCCTCGTGGTAAGTGGAAAAGGTGTAGGTCATCAGGAAGCGCAAAAATATGTGGAAACAGAACAATAGAATGATAGTGCAATATTGTATAAAACAGTGACAAAAAAATATATTGTCAGGTCTATCTACAAAATACTCACAAACGTGAGAAAATAAGGAGCACGTAAAGGTATCTTTGGTGCTGTATATGCCACAGAGCAATCAGGAAATCAATCTTCACCATAAGGATGTAGACTTCAAAGGACCTTGATGGAAAATAAAACCGGACATAGTGCAGACTGTATACAAAATTTATAAAAGGTAAGTGAAATACAATGCACTCACATGATTCAAAGTTTAAAAAAGCATTCAGATCACACGCAGTGGATCTCAGCAGCCGGATGAGTGATGTCTCTGGTTTCCCTCTGTTGTAGCGTGCGTGTCACGGATGCGTTTTACCAAAAACCGGAAGTGATGTCATCAGCTTCCAAGGGTTCCTGCCAGTGTAGTAAACGTCACTCTACGCGTTTCACCTACTCGGTTTCATCAGGAGTAACGTTTAATGAATGGTAGGGGCATATATACCCTAGACTTTGGGCCTCATGCAGTAAGCATTGATAAGGTATTTTTCGGCATTTTATAGCCAAAATTGGGTTTGAGATTCAGTAAGCGCCGATAAGTGCTTGATTTCGGCAGGTTTCGGAGCCGATAATTTGGTTATGGCCAGTCGGCTGCCGATAAGCCTGTTTTCGCCACTGATCGCCACTTTTTTAAATCGGCTGGATTCAATAAAAAAAATCAGCTTATCGGGGCTGATCGGCACTACGAAATTGAGATGTTATGGCCAATTTCTCCCTAAAGTTGGCAGTTTGGAGGGGAGAACGATCGCTAAGGCTGCCGGAACGGCACTTAGAAAAAAAAAATCTTCTGTACATCAATGGAGTCAATGGAGCGGGGACGTATAACAGTATAGTACTGTTTACGTTTCATTGCTCACAATACAAACGTCATTTGCATTACAGTGTGGGGGCATTCCCTGCATTGTGTCACAGCTGACGTGTATTATTTGCATAACATTCTACTTTTACATGTTTTCAGCATTTGCGGGTCACATTACTCATCATGTGATGATGTGTCAAGGGAAAATACTATACTCAACTCTTAAAGGAGAACCTCACATCATATCACACATTTTATTGAACTGAGCGGCAATTATTTACATGATGTTACACATGTCACACATGTCACACATACACCGTATATTCATGTTCCTTTACATTACACAATGCTTGTAATGTGTCACGCATCTTTAAACGTTCATGTACATCTGTCTTCTCATGTTTACATCTAGTTTTGGGTCCTCCCTATTTTCATGACGTCACTTATTGGACGCTCAATCACATTGCATGTTTACATTGTAACCGTAGCATTACAAGCACTTCGACCTAACTTATACACACATGTACAGTAATTCATCATTGGGACACCTTGTAAACTCATTCTATAGCAACTATCCTCATTACAGAAATGCATGCATATGCACACGACTATTCATTGTTGTCAACATGTGACAATAACATGGCTAATTACACATGTTACACCAAACTTTTCCCATGTCAATCTCAGCCTTTTTGTCTAATTACATGACTGACTGTTGCGTTCACAAGTGTTACATGCATTGCACATTACACTATTTATTTTCAACCAATCTTTGTACAAAGCTTCACGTCACATCATTGGCAAATATCATCATTCCCTGCAGAATACACACAACAAATACTTCTAAGAACAACTGCACACAGCTTGCCACAGAAGTACTTTATTATGTTAATGTAACACCTTGCATTTTACTATGTCACCTGACATCATCACATACCTATTTAAAGGACGCCCATTACCTGCTCATTCACAGCTACTCATTTCAAAATGTTGCGATTGTTTAGGAGACGGAGGAACATTCTTTTCTATGACATGCTTGCTGATCAAGAGAATGATATAGGGCAAGGGAGGGACTGACCGAGGGACAGTGACAGGGACAGTCACGCGGATACGACAGGGACAGGGAGAGGGACAGGCCGAGGGACAGGTAGAGGGACAGGAGATCAGAGGAGAAGACAGAGGAGACAAGTTGTGCCTCGTCCGCGTGTGTACAGGGAGAGAACCCTGTTAGATGGGATGAGTGAGGAGGAGATTGTAAGTCGCTATCGTTTGAGTTCAGCAGCAATCTTATCTCTTTATGAGGAGATAAGGGGAGATTTAGATTTTTTCACAGCCAGAGGTCGTGCAGTCCCTGGGCTTGTTAAAATGCTGTGCTCATTACATTATCTTGCTTCCGTGTCATACCAGACAACTGTGGGCATAGTGGGCGGGGTCTCGCAATCTACATTCTCGCGGGCCTTTACCCAGTTTCTCTATGCACTCAATAGACGCGCTAGGAATTATATTCATTTTCCTACAGAGGCAACAGAGTGGCTGGAAGTCAGGACTGGCTTTTATAATATAGCAGGGATACCATGTGTGCTGGGTGCAATCGATTGCACACATGTTGCTTTGATTGCACCTAGTCAGAGTGAGCATGTGTACCGCAATCGTAAGCACTACCATTCACTCAATGTACAGGTGGTATGTGATGCGACGATGAGGATAATGCATGTGGTACCCAAATTCCCTGGTTCCAGTCACGATTCCTCTATCCTGAGGAACTCTTCAGTCTTCCATGCGTTCGAAGAGGGACATTTTGAACATGGTTGGCTGCTGGGTGAGTACAGATTTACATGTTCTAACACAAAACACATTTTTCTTTATGAATGTTGGCATTGTACAATTTGATCACTAATGTCAGCTTATGTGTGCTCCATTCATTATAGGTGACTCAGGATACGGAATTAGGCCGTGGCTCTTGACTCCGGTGCTAAACCCTCAAACTGAAGCAGAGGAGAGGTACAATGCAGCCCATATATCTACAAGATCTGTTATAGAGAGGACATTTGGCCTACTCAAGACCAGATTTAGGTGTCTGGACAGAACTGGTGGGGCTCTTCTATACAAGCCTCAAAAAGTGTCTGATATTATCCTTGCCTGTTGCATTTTGCACAATGTTGCACTCAGGCACAATGTACAATCAGACCTAGCTGAGCCTTTGGTAGACGAGCATCCCACCCATGTAGCTGCTGAAAATGAACAAACAGCCAGTGGTGGCCAGACACGCCAGAATCTCATCAATTCATTTTTTTCTTGTAAGTAAAAACATATATGTTCCAAGTTCTACTTTTATAGTTAAATTATGTTATCTTAACAATAATGTTTTTTTATATACCCTTCTGGTAGGACACAGATGAATATGGGTTGCACACCTTTCTTTTCTCTGCTGTGTGCACAAAGGAATGTGGCACCGGTATGTTATTGTTGCACAGGTTATATAATCCCTCTTCAATTGTACTTTACTTGTGTGTATGTGAATACAACTGGGGTAACAAAGCACTAATATTTTAGCATTTTGTTGTTCCTTATGCTAAGACAATACACATATTATGCCCATACTCATTCATGCTTCTAGTATGCTTACATACAATGTTATTGGTGCAGTGTAACATGTACATCCATATGATGTGTACACCAGGCTGATTTACATTTTGAATGTCATTAAATATACATGGTGTTGCACATTTAACAACAAATACACACTTTGCTGTGTTGTTTACGGTACTGAAGATGGCATGTCAATGTTTGCAATTTATATATTGTTCCTTTGCTTTATAGGTATATCTCCAGTATGACTGATCATGGTATGTATATTTGCTGACATCTCTCAAACATGTGCCTACCTCAATCTTCCTATAATTATTTGAAGTAAAAACCCAACATATTGGTTTAAACACAAATGTAACATACATGTACTTTCTGTATCATGTATATGCATTTAGCTACTCTTGAGGTTTCATGTGCATTGTATTAGAAAATGATTACTCCCATTTCATCACATTTTATGTATGTTTCCTTATAAATTCCATTAATGTAATATAGAGGTGTTTGGAGAAAAGGGGATAACTGTACTTATTTGTTTACTTACGGGAGATCATTCATCACGGATGAAATTGACTGATCATAACACTCCATGCATGAATGCCTGTAATCACAACAATGCGTACTACATCTTATATTTAGCAATGTAGGTGTTTATTAATGCTAGGAATTCATAGTCAACATTAATTTAAATTTGTGACATGTGTATGTATAAGTCACACGTGTGTGGATGTGTCCTACATGTACCAAGTGTAAAACTGTTAACAGAAAACACAATTTTGTCGCAAATGTTACTGTCATTTAGCATTTCTAATTTCCCAATATGACAATGTTGGTAATATTTTTGGAATGTCAATCACGTCACTTCATCATTATCATGATGATAATTATCAAGTATTCTCACAATTGTAACGTCAATCACGTGCACATTAGCATAGACACACTTTTTAAGACAACTGTTTGTGTCTGTATCAATTTGTGTAGGATCCATGTATAACACCGACAAATGATAACAGCAGCTTTATTATGGTAGCTTATATCATCATATTGACTATACTATTTATTTTTAGAACGTTTAATAAACACAGTAAACTATAGTTAGTTAGGTTAATGAAATATACACAGAAACGTAATTCATTACATGATGTTGATGTCATATTCAGAACATCATGCATTGTAGGGGACCACAACATCTGGGCAATAACATTATTTGCTACAGTCCCAAACCATTTTATCAACATACCCATGTAACAAGAGATTTTTAACAATAAATGGCTAGTTGGTTGTAAGTGTCCTTTACATTGGGAGAAGGAGTGGCTCAGTGAGTAAAGACACACACTGGCACTGAGAGTTTGAAGCAGGGGAGTCTGGTTCAATTCCCGGTGTCGGCTCCTTGTGACCTTGGGCAAGTCACTTTATCTCCCTGTGCCTCAGGCGGCCAAAAATAAATTGTAAGTTCCACGGGCCAGGGACCTCAGCCTGAAAAATGTGTCTGTAAAGCGCTGCGTACAACTAGCAGCGCTATACATGAACATGCTCATATTATAATTATTATTATTGTTACATAGTTTCGACAGTCATACGTTCCATTACACAATAGAATACACAAATGTGTTAGCAGAGTGGGAATGGTTGTTATATATAAAACACACCATGCCATAAAATGCTAGTAGTAATTAAAGAACACTCAATAAAAATTCATGAGGCACTCTTTTGCAACATCATTATGTTAATTAAGTGCTTATGCAATATAGGCATAAGGGTATCACATTTTTAATTGTTTGTTAATAAGCGCTGCAAGCAATATAAAATTAGTTCCATATGTAGTATAGTAGTCGGTGGCTCCTCCTCACAATCATCTCATATAAAGGTAGACTCTTCTGAAATCATACATTGATCCGATTGTATCTTCCCCGACATCTCTGAAATACAGCAAACACATGATGGTCAAAGATGGCACCTTACTATATATGTATCCGTGACAACGCGTTACACAGCTCTATATGATTGTGTACATACACACGTCACTCACTTATATGTTAGAAGTACAAGTGTACATCAGTATGTAATGTTTCTTTAAATTTGTAGCAGGCATAACTATGTATATGAAGTGTACGTTGGCTGAATACTAAAATGTGCGCGCACATCTTAGTGTGCGCACGCACTTCACGCTTGGGTCGACTAACTGTTAGCGCATGCGCAAAACAATGCGTACGCTGTGCGTTCAATACATGTTGAAAATACCAGTAAACATAAAATCTTTATTTCAACTACAATGAAGACGAAACTACATTCGTTATGAACGAGTACATCTGTATTCTTTTTAAACAGACGTGTTTCCACAGAAAGCACGGCCGATAACAAAATGCGCAAATGCAATACGTGTGACGTCATGTTAAGCCAGCGTGAAACGCACGCTAATGCTTTGAGGCACGCACGTCGCTTGGGGGCAGGACTTACATCCGTAATCCTTTTTAAGGACGCCTTGGCCCATGACAAGGGTCCCACGTCATACGTGGTGGACCCGTTTTTTTATTTTGTAGATGTTGCATGATAACCAAACAGGTATGTGTTAGAGTTATGGTAAAATGTTGCTAATATGTTTAAAGGGATAGGAAAGTACGTATATTTATTCCGTCAGCAATGTGTACTACTCTTTCAGGTTCTACTATATTGTATTAGGAAACAATTTGTTTGTGATCGCTACATGTTATGCTGTGTGCAATGTTACGCTGTATCCACGCATTGAAAGTGAAAATGGTGGTTACAAAAAAAAAAAAAATGTAAACGCAGAGTCAACGCATAACGATTGTTATATTTACCATTCTTCTAGAATTAACTCTTCGTCTGCCTGCAACTGTTCGCTCCAGAAATGCAAGGCATTTTCATCCACGCTTGACCCAAACGCTGAATCCAGTATGACACACATCTCCTCCATGAAGCGCTCATAGGAATCGCCACTGCTTTCTTCAAACAATTGGTCCGGAGGTAGGTTCATTTCTTCGGGTACCCATTCCAATGCATTTTCAGCTGAAAGGCTTGGTACATAATCATAGTAGTTATGTTCTTGTACAATGTGGCTTTCAGGAATGGAGGGTGCAGATATTGCAGCAGGTATAGATTCACACGGAACAGTAGTAGCGGATCCATTGCTATTGGCATTAGGAATAAATATGCCATTAAGCACAATATGTGTGCCCTCTTTCACGGTGAAATGTTTATCCTTGGCAATCTTCCAGAAACCATACCTGTCTTCTAGCTTATCCTGCACACGTTCAAAACACTCATTAGTTGATAAAGTGAATCTTACTGAGGAATTAAAATTGCGCGCATGCCCACGTTCTTGGTAATAAGGATATTTGGCTCTAATCAAATCATAGATTTGACGTGTGTTAGCTTTGTGTCCGCAAGTGGACAAAATCGCTTCTGCTATCATGAATTTATACCCTTTTTGCGGATTCATAGTCGTTACGAATTCATCAGCCATTGCAGATTAACAGAAAAAATGTGTGCAGGTCTCTGTTCTTTGCTCATAATAATGAAAGTGGTCAATGCATAACAATTTGCTGTGTTTCGTTTTCAAGGTCATAAAAAGTATCAACTCTTACTCCTTTTTGTGAAGCTCCAATTGGATATGTTGAATTAATTGGTTGAACGTTTGTGGTTTCTGATAGCCGTTTGTCTGACAAACATGTATCTTTTTTATCTCGTTTCTCATAACATTCCGAGACTTTTAATTAAGTAACATTGTGGTTTCTTGAAAAATAAAATAGAGCACTGTGTGAAAATAGTGCTTACAAAGCCATATCATGAAATACACAGACACCTGCAAAAGGAAATGTTTTTTTTCCACATACATTTCTGTGTGTATTTGAAAGTCTGGTTAACTCCCTGTCTGCATCAGTAGAAGTACGTCTGTATATATATCTATAAATATATCTCTCTCATAAATA
>WSYH01004986.1:0-48094 GCA_036426205.1 Ascaphus truei
GTTCTGATTGGATCTATAACCTCTAAATTGTTGTGAGGGTGTCACAAAAGGACAAATCTTACATCTCCCGCATCTGTATGATCCCTTTGTAACAAATTTTCTGGCAGAGGGGGGGGAGGACGCCACATAGCTGGGTGATATATAAGCAGCAATAGTTTTTGCCTTGCGGTAAACAAAGCGGGGGCCCTTCTCCACACAGTCTTTTAGGCTCCCATCCATTTGGAGGATGTTCCAATGATTACGAATAATTCTCTGGATTTGATTACTACATTTATTGTATTGCGTAATCATCAGTGGAACATCCTCCCTCATGAAGTTGGTGCCTCTGTTGGTTTTATCCTTACTTAAGGCTAATGGGTCCTTGGTTAGATCCCCCTGTCTGTTTTTTAGTAGATCCTCTCTATTTGTTAATGCAACCTCTTTTCGTATATTATTCAAACACCTGGCTCCCTGGCTGTGCGCCATTCGTTTTTTCCTTCTGCCTATCACTGGACTTCGGATCCCTCATGGCTGGCACGCCTTTCCATCACCCCTGGAGATGACGTGAGTGGGTTCTTCATGGTGTTTAGACTCTTATGGTTAAGTTTAACAGCTGTTATTGAGGACTTACAAGTCTATATATTCACCACCCACTCCCACTGGTATCTCCAGGGTTAAATGTTTATCACTTACTGAACCGAACAGAGTCGTCCTGGGTTAGAGCACCCTATATTTTCTTTATTAAATCATAAAGTGGGATTTATAGGGTACTGGGGAGACACAGACACCAAAAGGTAAAGTGTCCCCTTTTAACCAACCACACTCAGATAAGGCCACAGAGCATATAGGCAACACAGTCAATATGCAGCAGGAAAATTCCACAGTACACTCACTGTTTTTAGAAGTGGAAATGGAACACAGGAACTCCGTCAATGCGTGCATCCAACTTGATTGAAGATCAACAACAGAAGGTAACCTCTAGGGAGGGAAGCGGAGCACTGCGCTGGGATGAAGTACAGGAAACCGGCACACCAATGAATAAAAACTAATTTATTGTGTGACTGCGTGAGACACCAAAAAACAGGGCAACTAGTTGTAACAGTATAACCCCTATATTTGCCATATTGGTTAGCTATCATGATGTAATCTTGCTAAGCACAACTTTAATCACACACACAATTTTAATCACAAGAAAATATATAAATAAATAAATAACCCATCAGGAAGATTCCTAGGGATAACAAAGAAAACATAGTATTAGAATACATCAAAAAACATCAAAAGACAAATCAACTTAGTTGGGTTCGTGCAAAAAGCAAAAATGACAGAGAGGGGAAACAAAAGAAGCAAGACTCATCTCAAAGAAATGGTTTTCAGAATAGTATATACAAAATCTCACAGCATTCCTCAGAATATGTAAAAAATAAATATTTATTTAAAACTCTTAAAAGACTTGTATTTATTAAAAATTGACTTGTATTATTAAAAACCCTTTTATTATTAAACAGAGTATCTATTTATATAAAAAAAATTATGTGAATTTTTTTTTCTTTTTATAAAAATGCAGTAATGTCTATGTCTATATTGAGACCGTGGGGTTCGAGTGTTTTTACTTTATAAATCCAGAAACTTTCTCTCTGAATAAGTCTTTTTTTCTCTGTCTCCCCCTCTCCAATGTTTCTCCACACATTCTATTGCTCTATATTTCAATCCTGCTGGATTAGCATTATGAATCGTTAAAAAATGTTTAGGGACACTATGGGTAAGTAGTTTCCTTGTAATGTTGCCTATGTGTTCGAGAATGCGAACTCTTAATGGTCTAATCGTCTTCCCTACATATTGGAGGCCACAAGGGCACTCCAATAGGTATACCACAAAGTCTGTCCTACAGTTCGCAAACTGTCTCATTGGGAACACTTCACCCGTTGTTTTTGATTTAAACTCTTTTTTATCCAAGGACGCAAAAGAACAAATACATTTAAAGAACCCCTTTGGCTTATTCATCCACGTTTCTCTCTGTTTTGTTTTTCAAGCACTTGGTGCTAATTTTCTCTTCAGGCTGGGTGCTTTTTAAAAATTATTTGGGGTCTCTCTTCCAAAATCTCCCCAGAACTGGATCTTCTTTTAAAATATACCAATGTTTATTAATAATATTTTTGATGTCTCTTGCCTTCCCATTAAAATTTGTTATAAAAGCTGTTAGGAAATTTCTTTGATTCCCTAACTTAATTTTGGGCTGGAGGAGGGTATCACGATTAATTTCATTTGTTCTCAATCGAGCTGATGTCAATATTGATACATCGTAGTTCCTATCTAGAAATGTATTTTCTAATTATCCTACCTGACTAACGTAATCGCTGTTCTTGCTGCAGTTCCTTTCAATGCGCTTCATTTGTCCAAAGGGAATATTGCGTATCCAGCCTGGATGGTGGCAGCTTGATTTTAAAATATAATTGTTATCATCTACTGATTTAAAAAAAGTATTGGTGTGGATACTATTATCTTCAATTAAAATGGCAAGATCAAAAAATTCCACCATTTTCTCACTATATTTGGTGGTAAAATGGAGATTCACATTGTTAGTGTTTATAGCTTTATTCAATGTACCATCGCGAAAGAAGTATCTCGAAAGCTCACATAAATAAGAGCATTTCGTTATCCCCAGAACTGTATCGTCTATTCATTTCTGATTATTAAAGCTCGGCTAACACGGTACTGAAACCTCTACATCAGAATATGTAAGATACCAGATACCAGAAAGAGACAAGCGACAGGGTAACTTTAGGGGTCACATATAACCCACACCTAGAAGCCCTACGCAAGATCGCCAGGGAACTACAACCCATTCTCCAGGAAGATGCAAGACTGCAACAGGTATTCCTTGAAACACCCTTATTATCATACAGACAACCCCATAATCTCAAGAAAATGATGGTGAGGAGTAAAGTATTCAACAGTACAACTGAATGCGGGACACGACCATGCCAGGACGCAAGATGTAAAACCTGCGCAATGCTCCACACAGCGGGCACAATACAAATATCACACAGAAATCTGGAGTACAAAATCAGAGGAAGGTTCAACTGTTCTTCGAGCAATGTCATGTACGTCATCATGTGCAGGGGGCTGCTGAAATGCCCAGGGGGCTGCTATTAAATAGGGAGATGGGACAGGGGCTAAATAAGAGAATGAATTGGCATCACACACGGAACAAGAGACAGTCCTATCGGCGAACATTTCTCTGACTCTGGCCACAAGATGAACGATCTGAAGGTGGCCATACTAAAAGGTAATCTTAGAACATAGAAAGAGAGACGGTTGCATGAATACAAATGTATGCAACTGTTTGGGACACTAAGCGATGGCCTAAACCGAGACCAAAGTTTTATGAGTCACTACTGATATGAGAGAACTCTCTTCCCATGAGTGCTAAAGGCCATGTCTATATATACTGCACTATATGTATGCACACACAGGGGGTATACACACACACATACATTGATATATATATATATATATATATATATATATATAAAACCATACACTCCATAGTGTTTAAAAGAATAAAAAATAGAAATTTATTAAAAATTATGACAAATGCCCACTCACATGTAGCAAGACATAATCAAGCATAAAGATACAAGATGTCAGGTTACCAGAACCGGCTCTGGAGAATCCTGTAGGTGTAATACAGCAGACGTATGTGGGCACATGTGAGACAAGGAAAGGTACTTTTAATAGGCACCACTTTAAAGTGTGACCCAGAGGTTTTTGCAGATCCCAAATCTGCCCTTATCTGGGTATCCCTTATCGTAGGGGCCTTCCTGTTTCTTGTAGGTCTCTACTAGGCCAAGGATCAACTCGGACCAGGGATTTAAGAACGACATCCAGAGTGAGTGATAAGTGCTGTAGGTCGCTTCTTGACTCAGACCTGGCTCTGTTGGCTCCCTACATTCGGAGGATTGGGTATAATGTCTCTTCTCTTTTAGAGCCATCCTGTCTGGATTCTGGGTCATTTGTATCTACTGATCTGGTACCGTGTTCTGCTGCGGCAGGTTACCCATGATATCCCAGAATGTGCAGACGGTGGGAGTGGGACTACCATGGATCCCTGTGCTATCTGCCATACACGGTGGTGAATTAGTGGGGTGGCAAACTTCTATACTTAAGAGGTGTAGTTTTCAAGTCCCCTGACAGGATGACTTAGACTTTAGTATACAATGCTGGGTACCTACCGTCTATTTTTTCAGTTGTATTCTGTTTGCCTTTCTCTAGTATCTGTGCCTCGGCCCCATAGAAAGTATGCTTACAATAGGGGATTTAGAATAATGAGTACACAGTGCTAGCCTATGGAAGAAAGATGAACAGAGTTTGTGTATAGGCTAGAGGGAGTGCTGTTGGGTAACAAGGGGATGCATAGGATTGAGGAACTCCAGTGCATAGTTTTTATTTTGCTATTAGGTAGATTGTCTCTCTTTTTCTATTGTTGGGATTTTAGTATGTTCCATCAAGATCCAGTAGGGGACGCAATTAGGTTGCCTGTTGTATCTGTGTTTGAGAATACTGACTTTTCCCTAGAGTTTTTTCTAAAAAGAAGTTACTTATCTTTATCAGGGACTGAGGGCTGTCTTTGAGATGTTTCCCTCTTGTTGCTCTCTAGGTGATGCGCGTATTGGTGGCTTTGACCATGGGACTTCACAGGGACTTCACAGGGACTGCAGAACAGGAATGTT
Organism: Ascaphus truei; assembly: GCA_036426205.1. Taxonomy (NCBI): domain Eukaryota; kingdom Metazoa; phylum Chordata; class Amphibia; order Anura; family Ascaphidae; genus Ascaphus; species Ascaphus truei. Next base: position 4,713 of record WSYH01004986.1, read on the forward strand.
CTGCTCATGGATTTACCTTCCCTGAGCTCAGTATTTTTATTGTACTACTATTTCCTCTCCCTTCCTCTATTTCCTTCTGTGTTTCCCCCTTCCTCCCCCCTGGTCAGTTGCTTTGATGTTGGAGGAGTGATGAGGGTTGCGGGAGGCAGGAGTGTTTATTTACCATTTGGCTGGGTTTGGTTTCCAGGGTGACGAATTAGCCTGAAACAGCCCACATTGTGCAGGGATATATGTACATGCGCCACACAGTCTGAGGTAAGATTGAGGAGGGCACTATGAGGTTCTGTCCTCTATCTGCTAGGACAATAGCATTATAGCATTTTGCAAGTTGATAAGTTTATTCACTGCACACAGACCCTACTGGGAGGACGAAAAATTGTGTGTTTAAATACACTGTGTGTTTAATATACTCTGTGCCCAGGACATACTTGAAAACGAGAGGTAACTCTCAATGTATTACTTCCTGGTAAAATATTTTATAAATAAATAAATAAAGGGGGTTGTTTTTTGTCCCTCTGGAGCCACTATAGGAGAGTCAGCTGTGTTTTTGGCATCTAATTACAATGTTTAATACACTATATTTAAACCCAGTGTGAGGCACACTGTGGTAGGGGCTTGACAAAGGACCGGGAGGTCCGAAACATTGCTCCATTTTTTCCTGTACTTCACCCCTGATGTTAGATTGATGCAATAAACCTTTTTTACACTGGAAACTTACCAGAGAGTGCTGCGGATATTTTTTCCTGTCTATCTATCATTGTCGCTGGTTGGTGATCCTGGCTACACTGCTAGCACCCTGCTCCTAAATATTAAAGATAAGTTATTTGTCCTACTCTTAGAGTACCCTGAACATCTTTTCATTTTGTGTGTATGTATGTATGTGTGTGTATATATATATATACTAGCTGAGAGACCCGGCGTTGCCCGGGAGTCACACTGTCCCCCCCCCACACACACTGTCCCTCCCCGTGACTCCCGCTCCCCCCCGGCGCCTGCTTGGTCCCCCATGACTCGCACTCCCCCGGCGCCGGTGCGGATGGTGTTTGGCGGGAGATGTGTGGCGTGCGGTGTCCTCCGGAGGAGCGCGTGGGCCGGTGCCGATGGTGTTTGGCGGGAGATCTGTGGGTTGCGGTGGCCTTCGGAGGAGCTCCGTGCGGGCCGGTGCCGAAGTGAGTACCTAGCATAGTGTGTGTTTGTTTGTTGGGGGCGTTGCGGGCCGGTGGTGATGTTGTTTGGCGGGAGATCTGTGGCGTGCGGGCCGGTCCACGGCCCGTAGAGTGTCTGAGGTAGCGGGAGGGAGATGTGTGGCGTGTGGGCCGGTGCCGATGGTGTTTTAGTGTAGGCCACGGCCCGTAGAGTGTCTGAGGTAGCGGGAGGGAGATGTGTGGTGTGCGGGCCGGTCCGCGGCCCGTAGAGTGTCTGAGATAGCGGGAGGGAGATGTGTGGCGTGTGGGCCGGTGGCGATGGTGTTTGAGTGTAGGCCGCGGCCCGTAGAGGGTCTGCGGTAGTGGGAGGGAGATCTGTGGCGTGGACCGGGGGGTCGAGGGTGGTGTTTTGAAGAGGCAGTGTGCAGTGTTTGGTGTTGTGTGAATGTCTGTGTGTGCAGTGTTTGGTGTTATCGTGTGTTGTGTGTAGCTGATTCTGTACCTGATTCGGCAGTTCTGTGGTAGCAGACGGTGAGGGTTTTGAGAGCTGTGAAGCGTGGCCCCAGAGCAGTGAGGGTTGAGGATTAGGTGCTGCAAATGCAAAGCGTTCCCAAAGCTCAGTGAGGGGTGGGACAGGGAAGTGGTAGCTCAGTGAGGGGTGGGACAGTGTGGCATTGGTGTTGGACGCAGGCCAATCTCCTTTCGTATCCCACTAATAAATTTTATCGCCTATACTGCCCCCCCCTTACAGGGCCTGCCAGGCGATACAACCACAGCCACTGATACAACACACCCACTACCGCCACTGACACACACGTCAACCACTACACACGCACCTACTGACACGCGCAGCCACGTGACACACAACACTCACGCGCTCCACCAGAGACCAATCTACTACACACACACACACCACTGCCAACACACAGGACTACTGCTACACACACACACACCAGAACGATACTTCACACACAACTCACAGACAACTATACAAACACTACACTCACTGATCCACCACTGATAACCACAGACTCTGATACAAGCCTACCTGATACACAGACACTGGACACGACAGATACTGATAACACACACACACACTGATACTGATACACACACACCACAAACTGATATATACACACACACCACAGCCACTGATCACACACACTCTCGATCACACACACTGATACAGATACACACACCACCAGCCCCTACTACACACACACACACACACACACACACCACACTCGCTCTCCCCTATACGTACACAGACACAAACATAATTACAGCAATGCCGGTTTGAGTGACTGGGGGGGGACTGGGACTTAGGGTGGGTGGTAGTAGTGGGGAACTGGTTGGGTGGGAGGGGTGAACTGGGTGGGGGGAGTGGGGTGACTGGGTGTGTGGGTGGAGGGCACTGGGTGGTGGAGGGGGTGTGGACTGGGTGGGTTGGAGGGGGGACGATGGGTCTGGGCGTGGTGGGTGGGGGGGACTGTGACTGGGTGTGTGGGGGGGGTACTGGGTGGGAGGGGAGAGGGACTTGGGGGGAGGGGGGACGGACGTGTGAGGGGGGACTGGTGGGTTGGATAGTGGACTGGGACTGGTGGGTGATTGGACATGAGGGGACTGGGTGGGTGGAGGGGGGACGGACTTTGGTGTCGGGGGGGCCGTTACTGGTGTGTGGGAGGTGGGGTACTGGTACTTGGTTTTTGTTATTTTTTGCACTGTAACTTGGTTTGGGTGGCTGTGGGTACTGGGTGGGTGTTGGAGTGTGGGTACTGGGATGGGATGGGTTGTATGCGGGTTACCCTGGGCCTGTTTTTCGGGGGTCCTCTGTGTCCTTGCTTTTTGCCTTTGACTGGTGGGACGCCTAGCAACTTGTTGGGTGGGAATTGTGTACTGGACTGTTTGTTGGTGGTATGGGTACTGGGACTTGGCTGGCTGTGTGGGTGGGAGGTGGGTCCTGTTCTCTGTTTTGGTTGTAGGGTGGTAGGGGTTACTTGGACTTGGTTGGATTATTTTGTGTGACGTTTTGGACTTTGGGGCCCTTTGTTTTGTTGTGGAGGGGGGACTGGTTACTCTTTGGGTGGGATGTGGGGACTTTTGGGGAGGGGGGACTGGTCACTGGGTGGGAGGCAGTGGATGGGTGGGTTGGTTTTTAGGGACTGTTTGTGATTTTGACCTTTCCTTGTAGTGGTTTGGTGACCAAGTGACATTTACGGGTGGGTGACAGTGACTTTGACCGTGCACTGGTGGGTGACAGTGACTAGGTGGTGACATTTACTGGTTGGGTGACAGTTACGGTGTGGGTGACAGTGACTGGGTGGGGTGACATGACTTGACGGTGACACGTGGTGTGGGTGTGTGACAGTACTGGGTGGGTGACAGTGACTGGGTGGGTTGACAGGACTGGTGGGTGACATTGACTGTGGGTGGTGACAGTGACTGGGTGGTTGACAGTGACTGGGTGGGTGGGTGAGCAGTGACTTGACAGTGACTGGGTGTGGTGGGTGACAATGACTGTGTGGTGGTGACAGTGACTGGGTGGGTGGGTGACAGTGGTGGGTGGTGTGGTGGGTGACCTTTGACAGTGACTGGTGTGGTGACCGTGACTGGGTGGGTGACAGTGACTGGGTGGGTGGTGTGACAGTGACTGGGTGGTGACAGTGACTGGGTGTTGTGTGACAGAGTGGGTGGGTGTGTGACAGTGGGTGTTTGGGTGACAGTGACTTGGGTGGGGTGACAGTGACTGGGTGGGTGGTGACATTGACTGGGGTGGGTGGGTGACAGTGACTGGTGGGTGACAGTGACTTGACAGTGACTTGGTTGGTTGGGGTGACGTGCTGTGATGGTGGTGACAAGTGACTGTGTGGGTGGTGACATGGGTGGGTGGTGACAGTTGACAGTGACTGTGGGGTGACAGTGACTGGGGGTGGGTGACAGTGACTGGTGGGTGACAGTGCTGGGTGGGTGACAGGTGACTGGTTGACCAGTTGACTGGGTGACAGTGACTGGGTGGGTGACAGTGTGGTGGGTGGGTGGGTGGTTGACAGTGGGTGGGTGGGTGACAGTGACTGTGTGGGTGGGTTGACATGGACCGGGTGGGGTGACAGTGATGGGTGACAGTGACTGGGTGGGTTGGGTGACAGTGACTGGTGATCAGTGATGGGTGACGTGACGGGGTGGGGTGACAGTGACGGGTTGGGTGACCGTTGCTGGTGGGTGACAGTGACGTGGTGGTGACAGTGACTGGGTGGGGTGACTCCCTGAGCCGAACGCTTTGCTCCCTGCTGCCCCGTTCCCCTCTGCCCTGACGTGAGGTGGGCTTGGGGGCACGGGAGTGGGCTCGGGAGGGTGTGGCAACGGGTGGTGGCTCGGGAGGGGGTGCCCCCGGGAGTGGCCTCGGGAGGGGGTTGCCACACGGGATGGTTGGTGCTTCGGGAGTGGGTGGCCCACGGGTGGTGAGCTATGGAAGCGGGCCGCGGAGGAAAGGGCGCAGAGGAGATTAGTACTTTCCGCCTCCGTCCCCGTTTGGAGCGGGGGTGAGGAAGGGAGCTGTCAACTGCTTTCCCTGCGCTTGCGCGCGGGACGCAGGGGGAATCGTCTGCTATTTTTTTTATAACTCGAGCAGCGGCGGAGGGGGGGGGCTGGAAGAGACCGCGAGCCGCGGAGAAAGAAAAACAAAGAAGCAAACAACAAAAAAAAACACCTCGCGAACACCCCCAATACACAAATAACACTAGCACACAATGGTTCTAGCGTAACAACACTGACCCGACGAACCCCTACCAATTCAAGCGTCATCCTATGGCCCACACGTGGCACATATATCACCTCATCGGCAAGCCACCCCCACCTTCGCACCCACCGGCACGCCCGAGCTTCAACACGCTGCCCGCATCGCCGATGCGGTCCGAAGAAGGGCGGAAGGAGGCGGTATCTGGGACCCACCCAAAGGCGGGCAACGTCAGTACCATCGCCTACGGCGGGGCAGCGCGAGAAAGGGGGCTGTGAGTAGGACCTCGAGCTGCTGGAGGTGGCTGGTAGGAGACATTACCAGCGCGCCAGCCTCTCTGCGACCCGGCAATTTTGTTGCAGTGGCCCGGTGGCTGGGTCGCGACCCACCATTTGGGAAACGCTGGTGTAGGGTATAAACTGATAATGGGTTTGAAACAGGTTGCAATCTTGACAAGGTCACAACAAAGATCAAAGACTGAGATTGCATGTTATGAAAAGTAATGGAACAAAAAAATGAATGAAGAGTACAAAATGCATGAGCCATAATAAAATTATTATTATTTAATAAAGGCTCAGGAAGCTGTTTAAATGTGTGTTTAAAGTTTCTGAAAGTTCAGTTTAATTTACATTTTTTTAATATTTCTTTATAGTCATAGCATATTTTATTCATATACTGTACAAAATTGTTGCTGGAATATGATCCTTTAATGTAATGTAGATATCATCATTTTTAACGTGAAAGTTTTGACAATTTGGCAATTCTAACCCTAGGAGGTGGATGGTAGAGATGTGCAAAGTTTTCACTGAAGTTAACAAACCAGGCAAAATGTGCCTTATTTTGGGTGAAAACTTTAGTAAAAATAAGCAAACTCTGCACCCCATTCTTGCATTTTCCAAAAAAAAACCAAGGTCGGGGTAACTTGCTGCGGCCGAGAACGGGCAATGCTCGAATAATAAACTCGGCCCCGCAGCAGTAAGTTGAGGGTAATCAAAAGGATGGTTGCAAAAACTCGTGAATGGAAAAGTGAATCGAAAAGATAGAGGAAGGGAAACACAAAAATTGAAATGTGCACCCTAAAAGAATTCACTCTATATGACACCAAACTAGTGTAAAAAAATTAACTTTAATAAATTCTAAAACATATATACCAAAAGTAATGGTAATGTGAATTAAAAATATATAAATCACGAATTATCTGGCCTCCATGTCTTTAATTTATTGTGTCGTCTGGTCCCAGAGTTCCACTTAATATGGGGGATACAAAATACAAGGATGCTTAAGAGTAAGGTGTAACCAACTCGGGAGAACGATGAGGACCCAGAGTGAGAGTATCTAGTTGTCACAAGTGAGTGGACAAATAAGTTAATTAGCTTCCTGCTACTGAACCGACAACTTTATTCGAGAGAATACCCAGTAGGTACATGGCAGCTACCTGGAATGCCGCCGCTCATCAACCTCTGACAAGCCCCGTTGCGTTTTGCCTTCCCAGCCTGGGTATGCTGGCTGACGGGAGGCTGAAATGTTTTAAATGATAATGATTAGGATTTAATAGGCTGCAATGCTTCGCGTTGTTCTACCAGATGCAATAAATTCATGAATTGTAATGCGTATATTAATATACTGGCAGTATTGCAGCACGGGGAAAAATAAAATGATTCAATCCCTGCTTGGAAAATAACCAATGCACTCGGGCAGAAAAACAGTCACAAACCTCAAAGACACCAGGGTATACCCGAATTCGTTGTCGCGGACTAGGCCGGAGCTCGAATAAAGTGTTGTCGCCAGTGTAGATGGACCAGCAATGCACACGGCAATAAAGACTTAGTGTGTTAAGGTACAGGTGCCTGGATTAATAAAGCTAGCACAGTACAGGTAATGATTTACAGACCTGCAACATACACCCACCAGACAAGCAGTGCTGGGGTGACTGGACAGAGCTAAACTGGACAAGCAACTCACATAGAAATGCAAGGAGCAGGCACACAAACTGTGGAATAATAAATGAACGACTAACGGCTAGGGTCTACAAAGTTAAAACCAGGAGAAACTTTTGCCAGACACTACATTAAAAACGCTCCAAGTAGGAGAATGACAAATTGCGCGTCCAACGCGCGGGGGGCTGTTTCCATCCAGCAAAGGAGCTTCTTCAGGGACAAGTTTTATGGGGGAGAGAGGTTGAACCCTTCCCCCTTTATACCCCTTTCAATACCCTAATACAGAATCAATTACTATCAGCTGTTGCACAGGCATGATCATACTCACAGACTGACTCACAAAGTGATCAAACACCAAAAAACGTAATTGTCAGAGACAATCAATGGTTTCGACCTGTTAGTCATATTCCCATCATGTAATCCTGCAGTTCGTAGAGTTTTAAGTCCCTTTTTGAAGCCAATAAACCCTCATCGCCAATAACAGTGTCTAATGCGCATGTGCAGGGACTTAGACAGAATATTTCAGTTCTAGTCCGTGCGTGCGCGCATGCGCGGGACTTAGGTATATTTCCAGTCGTTCGTATCCATTGCGCAGCGACGAGGAATTAGAAAACATTTCTATTATTGGGTCCAAGCACATTTGCGCATTGTATGTGCCAGGGAGCCTGCGCAAGAACTTAGAATTTGTGACGGTCCCCCTCCTTAATTGTGCGCATGCGTGGGGGAATTAGAAATAATCCAGGCACTGTATAGAACGCTAGTGCGAACTGCGCACTGCGTGAAAACTTAGAATTATTATCAATTTTGGTGTATGCGCATGCAGGAAAAACTTAGAAATTTTTTCACGATTCTGGTAGTTTGTATAGCGCTGAACAGGGACTTAGAAATTATTCCACAACCTACAAAATGGATGGCAGCGTATGGGAGTTTCAAGATTAAACTTTATCTTGAACTCCCATACGCTGGCATCCAAGTTTGGGTAGTAGGTTTGTGGAAAATAATTTTCTAAGTACCGGGCATGCGCTATACAACTACCAGGAATCGTGAAAAAAAAATTTCTAAGTGTTTCACGCACCTGCGCAATACACAAAAATTATTGAAATAAATTCTAAGTTTTCACGATGCGCAAGTTCGCACTAGCGTTCTATGAAAGATCAGGTCGCCTTGGAATTATTTATAAGTCCCCACGCCATGCGCGCACATTACGGAGCGGAGACAGGACCGTGCAAACAAATTCTAAGTTCTTGCGACAAGCGCCTGTTGGCACGATACAAGCGCAATTGCTTGGACAAATATAGAAATGTTTTCTAGAGTCCTCGCGCCATGCGCAATGGATCGAACGAGCATTGGAAATATACCTAAGTTCCAGCGCATGAGTGCGACAGCACGGACTAGAACTGAATACTGTCTAAGTCATGACATGCGCATTTAGGACACTGTATATGGCGATGAGGGTTTATGGCTTTTCAAAAAAGCTTTTAAAAACTCTACGAACTGCAGGATTATGATGGAATATGACTAACAAAGGTTAGAAACAATGGGATTGTATCTGACATTACAGTTTTTTTTGGTGTTGGAGCACTTTGTTGAGTCAGTCTGTGAGTCCCTATGACAGTGCGCATGTGCAAACGTAATAGATGATTCTGTAATTAGGGTTATGAAGGGTATAATATTTTTTATTATAAAGGGGTTCAGACTCTCTCCCCCAGTTAAAACTTGTCCCTGGAGAAAGCTCCTATGCTGGAGGGAATGACTGAGGGAAAAGCGCGTTGGACGCGCCCGCAATGTTGTCAGTCTACTACTTGGAGCTGTTTTAAGGTATTGTCTGCAGGCTCTGGTTTTAAACTTGGTCGACCTAGCAGGTAGTCGTTCATTATTATTTCCACAGTTGTGTGCTGCGTTCCTTGCATTCTATGGTGAGTGGCTTTCACAGTTAGCTCTGTGCCATTCACCCCAGCACTGCTTGTGTCTGGTCGCGTGTTGTTGCAGAGTCTTGTAACATCATTACACTGTACGTGCTAGTTGATTATCCAGGCACCTGTACCTTAACACACTAAGCACCTTATGCAGTGTGCAGTGTGGTCATCTAGAAGGAAGCGTAATTAATTATTTGGCACTCACTTGTGAAACAACTAATACTCTCACTACTGGGTCTCATCGTTGCTCCAGAGGGTTAAACACCCGACTATTAGCATCCTTTGTATTTTGTATCCCCAATAGTAAGTGGACATCTGGGACAAGCATGACACAGAATTGAAAGACATGGATGCCAGATCATTCTGATTTAATATATTTTAATTCACATTGAACATTACTTGGTAATATCGTTTTAAGGAATTTATTAACAAGTTAATTTACATAGGTTGGTGTGCATATAAGTGAATTGCTTTTAGGGTGCACATTCATTTTTGTGTTCCCTTCCCTATTTCCACTGTTTATAATTATACCTTTTGCTTGCTTCATTCAATTGTAAACATAGCCGGAGAAGAGGATCAGTGTATCTCGAAAGTCGCACAAATAACCGCATTTCGTTTGCCACAGAACGGTATCATCTATTTATTTGTGATTATATATATTATATATATATATATATATAGAATATTTTGTATTATACTAGCTGATATACCTGGCGTTGCCCGAGGATGTAATATGTAATAAGTAGTATTCGTTTAAATAGGGGAACAATAGGTTGCTATTTGTGGAAAGGGTGTTATATATAATGTTTGAAGAAAAGAAACTGCGAAGAAAAATGTTAATACGATATGTTGTTTAAAAATGGTTTATTGTTTTAACAAACAACAGACAATTATATTTTGGTGAAATAAGTGATGTCAAAAATGGAGGTGGGTGTCCTGCTTGTTAAAATTTTTAGGGTGTGATGGCGGAGGGGTGGGTGTTCAGTCGGGGTGGTGGGTGGGTAGGTGAGTGCTGGCTTTGGGTGTTGGGGTACTGAGTAGGCGTTGTGAGCGGCGGGTGGTGGGGCGGCGGGGGTTGTTATGTGCGTAGAGTGCGGAGGCTGAGTCAGTGAGTCGGGTTGCGTAGGGGCTGTGTTGGAGTGTGGAGGAGTGGTGTGAGGCAGGAGACGCGGGTGGGTGGTGAGTGGGGTGAGGCAGCAGCTGGTCAGTGATGTTGGTGCGTAGGGGTGGGAGGGTGGGGGAGGAGGAGGGGTTCCGGTGGTGTGTCGAGTGTGACGGGTGCTGAGTGAGAGGCGGCCGGATTTGGGGAGACAGGGCGCAGCGCAGGGGGTGTGTAGGCGGGGCGGGAGTGCGGCGGGAGGGGACGGGGAGCGGCGGGGCACTGAGGCGGGCGGCGAGTGGGTGACAAGCAGAGGCGAGTCAGGTGGCGGGGGTAGGTTGGTAGGTGAAAGGCAGGGGAGGGAGGGCCCGTTGGGAAAGGCGAGGGCGGGGGGTGAAGGCATTGCGGTGAAATCAGGGGAGCGGCGCTTTGGTGGGGGTGAAAGGCAGGGGCGGGAGGGCACATGGGTGAAGGCGGAGGGGGTGGGTGAAGGCATTGGGTGAAAAGCAGGGGCGGGCGAGGGTGGTGGGTGAAGGCAGTAGGGGGATGGCGGGCGGGTAGTGGGTGAAAGGGCCTCGTGCGGGCTGAAAGACGTGCGGGTAGGGAAAGCGGGCGGGCGGGTGAAAGGCAGAGGTCGGGTGGGTGAAAGGCAGGGCGAGGGCGGGCGGTCCGGGTGGGTAGAGGCGGGAGGGCCGGGCGTTGGGTGGGTGAAAGGCAGGGTGGCGGGATGGATGAAAGGAAGGGGTGCGGCGGCGGGTGGGTGAAAGGCAGAGCCGGGCGGGAGGGCGGGCGTTGGGAGCGGTGAATGCAGGGGCCCCCCGTGGGTGGATGAAGGCTGGGGGGGAAGGGGCGGGGTTTGGGGGAGGAAGGAGTGGGGGGGGAAGGGGGGGATTTCGTCAGTGTGTTTATCAGTGTGTCTGTCACTGTGTTGTGTCACTGTGTGTGGTCACGGTGGCTGGGGTCACAGGTGTCACTCTGTGATGTGTGTGTGTGTGTGTGTGTGTGTGCTGTGTGTGTGTGTGTGTGTGGTGTGTGTGTGTGTGTGTGTGTGTGTGTGTTGTGTGTGTGTGTGGGTGTGGGTGTTGTGGTCAAAAAAAACGGAGCTGGGGGGGTCCAAAAAAAAACGGAGCTGGGGGAGGGGCAAAAACAGCTGGGGGTCAAAAACGGAGCGGGGGGGGTAAAAAAAAATGGAGTGGGGGGCGGTCAAAAACAGCTAGGGGGGGGACAAAAACGGAGCTGGGGGGGGCAAAAAAAATGGAGGCTGGGGGAGGGGCAAAATACGGACTGGGGAGTCAAACAACGGGCTGGGGCGGACCAAGAGTTTGAGGAGGGCCCTGAGGAGTGATAGTGCGGGAGGGGGCAAGTTCGGAGGGGGGGGGAGTGTTGTACTTTTTGGTGTCGTGGTCAGCGTCTGTGTGTGTGTGTGTGTGTGTGTTTGTTACGATGTAATCCGCAGGGTAGGCTCACAAATTCAAAGGGCTCACAGATGAGAAGCTTTGCGGTGTGAGGGAGTCCCACGGGTGAGCGTGTGGTGTAGTGACGTGAAACATTTGCTGAAGTAGAACTGGGCCAATGAGAGCTTGGGGGGCAGGCCATTCGGGGGGGGGAAACACCGTTCCAAGGAAAGCGTTTGGAAGGCGGACAGTCGACAATCAAATGGTTCTCCAGACACTCACAACAAAGATTTTCAAAAAATATATTAAATATATATACAGCATAAGACCAGTCAAAAAAAAAAACCGGTAAAAGAGACAGCATCAGCAAAGAGTAACCAAAAGGTAATGTATTCAAAAACAAAACAGGTACAGAAAGCCACCGTTTCAGTCCCACAGGGAGACTTCCTCAGGGCCGTGCGCAAAACACCAAGTGGAGTGACCCACAATATATACCCCACCCAGCCGGAAGTACACCACAAACACAAATACACCAATCACCAATCACCCACTCCAGCTATCAGATTGCACCTCACCTGTTTCTGTCCCATACCTAACCAATACCTGTACAGGAAGTCATTCCCTCCAGGCCTGCAACCGGAGGGAATTCAATTCTGCAATAATCAGAACGGCCAGTTCTGCGGTCTAACCTTGACAAATAATGCCGGTGTTTGCCACAGCGCAATAACCATTGCACATGAGCTGTCCATAAAGATGTAAGCCGTTGGGAGCGCCAATGAAGGGAAAAGCAGCTATTTGATGGAATCAAGGACACAGATCGCGTCTCTTAATAACCCTGGCAACCTCAAGGACGCCAGTCGACAGCTGTGCATGCGCAACTAGTAATTATAAACATCAGGGACAACACCGAATCGTCAGGCACCCGTCAGGAAGCATAACTAGAAACCATGCACTCTAATAAAAAACTGCTAGCTATGAAACGCAGTTGGTATATGGTAGGGGGGGAAAACTTAAAGCGTGCAAAGCATATTCATGATAGGAGAACAAGGAAGTCCGGAATAGTGTGCATAGAAAGGAAACTGCTGAAATTGAAATCACCAGATGGTAAAAGATAATAAATAAAGATGATCCTTAAAAAACACACATGCAGATTAGCAGCAATAAGAACAATCAATAGAAAAACACCCCAATTTAGGACCAGGTGACAGTGTCGTAAGATAAATGAGTTCTGGCCTCCTGTTGTAAACAAGATTTTGCCCTGTCACCACTCCAGGGGGATACAGGGCCTGAAAGATAGGCATGAATCTGAGCGGGCCAAGGAATTGTCTGTTCTAAATGTTTCATAGCACGGGGAGACATTTATTAATAAATCCTACAGTTGACCCCACACGTTAGAGCTTTCTGATAGTCGTGCGATGCATGGACATCCGCTCCTTCAGGATCATTCATAGTATTGCCAATGTACAGGAGTCCACGAGACATCTGATGTAATTAACCCACAATTTGGATCGCAGTTGAGTGCTTTGCTTGATTTTGATAGATATGCCCGCTGTGCGGGTGATTGTAACTGGGCCTGCTGGATGAACTGGCAGTTAGTGTAGCTTGGCAACCGTACGAGCCGGGTTTCTTGGCACAGGTTTTTTGGGACATCATATTTTTCTATGGATCAGAAACCAGTAAACCATTATCACCAATCGGCTCGCCGAAAAAGAGAACAATGGGTGGTTCTTATGCACACGCAACCAATCATTTCGAGTCATTTGACCAAGATACGCCAGTTGTCCCGGATGACTCCGCTTATTATCGAGTTGAGGGCTGTACTGGAATGTACGGTGCTGACAAATGTTGAATCTATTCAGTGAACCGGTTTATTGGAACACTGGATGTCAATAGCACACTCTGTCGATGTTGACAACCTCCTGATAAGCAGAACTGGATGTCCTTAGCCACAATAACACTCTCACGGAAGGTGCAGCCATCAGGATGAGGGCCCTTTGTGCCCTTCCCCGCGATCGGTAGTAATCCTCTGACTCTTAGGAGTGCGAATAGGGAAGGCCCTTCTTACATGTGGCAGTGCGTGATGAGGGCTGCTGCACCACAATAGGGAGTTTTTGTCAGTGCTCTTCGTGCTAGGTTTGGTAGCCAAAAACAAAGATCTTATTATACTATTGTGTCAAGGATGGCAATTTCTTTGGTGTTATAGTTAAGGTCGTGAATGAAGAGGTATGTAGAGGAATCTCATTCAGAGCAGACACAAACGCTTATCAATTCTTCTCAGGCCATCCCACAAGATAAAGACATCATCAATATAAACAGATATTTGACAATGTGTTGTCCATAGGTACCATCGTGTAGAATGTGCATTCGCCTATAGGTCCCATGAAACAGATTCGGGTAGGACGGCGCCATGTTTGAGCATGGCCGTCCGTAAGCTGAAGAATGTTGTTTCTCGAATCTGAATACAATTTTGTGCAGGATAACCTCATGGAGTAGCATCAGGAATTCTACAGGGGGACAATTGTTGTACACCAAACTCTTCAAATTTCATACGCACAGCTTCTAGACTTCATATGGGGGATGTTAGTGTACAAACGGACACATCCAAGTGACAAATTCTGACGTCTGTTTAATCAACAGAAAGGTCACTAAGCTGCTTGATAAAATCCGTTGTGTCTTGATGTATGAAACCCATCTTGGTACCAGAGGCTGCAATGTAGAAATCCACAAATTGTGAGATAGGTGGCTTAATGACCCCCCGAGCCGACGATGATTGGTCTACCCGGGGGCGCCAACATACTCTTGTGTATCTTTGGGAGAGTATGTGTATAGGTATATCTCAAAAAAAAAAAAAAGGATAGGTGCAAAACAGCGCTAATAATATCAAATGAGATAACAAAGTGTTTAGGCAGCCAGGTGAATGACTGGTAGTACAACCAGTCAGGGTAACAGAACGAAAAAAAAAAAAAAGGGAATACCGGCGCAAACCAAACAAAGGTAAATACCAGACCAATGAACAAGTATGACAGTCCAATGTAGTCCTTGGATGATGAAATGTGGATGGTTCTACACTCAGCAGGATATATGTGGAAAAAGAAAAAAGAAAAAAACAGATAATAGTGCAGTAATAAATACACGGGGGTACACAGGTACTAACAAATACGAAACATACAAGACATACAAACGTAAAAACACTCGCCACGGCCTAGATATTAATAAAAAGCAATTTTATGGTGTGGAAGGTGCATTAAACCGCATCCGGAGGGGTAAATTACAACCTACTCACAAGATTGCTGGAAAGGTAAAGCAACGAACTGGTGCATGACACTTGGCTCTCAAGATGGAGGCCGGAAAGCACTTTGCCTGGCGTCCACACGTGACCGGGATGAAAGACAGATGAACAGATGACGGGGCACTCTGGGCGGAAGTGACGTCACCTCCGCTGTAGTTCCACACAGGCTCACCGGACTCCAGTCCTCCAGTCCTCCTCAGCAACCGCGATATCGCGCAAATCTTTTTTAAAGGCACTTTGAAGACTGCAGATTTCTCCTTTTGGGACTGCCAGACTCACCACGACCCGGGAACACTCTAAAAACTCGAAACTTCCCGACGCGTTTCGTACGCATGCGCGTTACTTTCTTCAAGGGATGTGCTTGTCTTGTAGTCTCTATGGTATAGTATTACCATCATCCAAGTTCTTATTGGTTAATTGGTAGTTAGTGTTAACCCCATATAGGCTGATAGACAGACAGCACATAAAAAAACGGCCTATGCTAATCAACATACAGAAAAACATACAACATTCAATGGGATAAACGAAAAAAAATAGAAAAACATTTAAAGGAACATTAAAAAAGCATTAAAATGATACTACATGCAAGGGGAGTATGTGTATAGGATAATCTACTATATATTTCTGAAAGCACTGTAGTCTGCGTCCCAAGGGCCAATCGCATTCACCTTTGGCCGTCACTCCGCTCAGGCATGCCCGCCCCTGACACCCTCGCAAGTTCAAAAATAACCGGGTCACGGAAAAAAAAGTTTGGGAAACCCTGCCCTACACCCTAAATGCCCATTCTTCACATAATATATATTTTTTTATGGCATACTGTGCAACAACTTTTAACTACTTCAGTGCTACCTATTGATCATTGTCAAATTCTTTACATTCAAATGTACTGTATCCTAATCAAAGCAAGCATTCATCTTTGCAATTGATCTGAACGTATGGATTTCCACCATGAATATCTCTCTATAAACGATTTATGCCTTTGTCAAAGCTATACTATATCTATTGATTTCTCTGTAGCAAAATTTAAATCAGCAGTGCAAGCTGCCATTATTTTTTTTAACATTTAATATGTGCATCAATATAATCCACACAATGATAAGTAATTAGATAAATTGCCAATTCGTTCTTCTATGATCGATCGGCAAAGATTCGGCTCGGGTTTCACTAAATGTCTGTTAGTGCAGCAGAAGAGGACTAAAGATGCAAAGTTCTGTGGGGAAGATCATGTGACCAGGCAGTCACTTAATACAATTGGTGCACTGCTAAAGAGAGGGCAGAGTTCAAAAAGGGGTGTGCCAGAGCCTGTTTAAGAAGAGGAAGGGGATGTGACTTTGCAAATGGTTGCTATAGAAACAAAAAATGCTTCTTACATTAGAATACATTAAAAATGTCATTTAGAGTTGTTTAAAAAATTTTTTACCAGTATTTTCTCATACTGTAGTTCAGAACTGATTTATTAAAAAAAGAAACACATGTAGGATATTGCTTGGCTATTGCTTGGCTATTGCTTGGACTTCAGTTTTAAGCTAAGCCCTCAACAATAGATATTTTGGGCCTTGAATGTATTGTTATATGACAGTTGAAGGGACCTATTTACTAAACTTTGATAAATTCATTGCATTATTGAATGTGTTTAAATGTTCCTACCGAACGCTATGAAATTTGAGTAAAAACAGTTTTCACTAAGAACAATCGCAAATATTTTATCATTTGGTAAAAAAAAATGCCATAGCGCACTAATTTATAGTTAAATTAACATAATGTTCAATTTTGCTCCTGCCGTTTGGAAAAGCTGTACAGAGAGAAGCTGTATATCCCTGCACAGCTCTTACAAGCACTCGTAGTCTTTAAATTTTTATTTTAATAACATAGGATTGAAGCAGGAGGTCTCTGGCACTGAACTGCATTTATTTAGGATGCCCATTGATTTCCAATGTGGCAATATCCGCCCCAGTTGAGGGAATAAGAAACCACAATGATAATCAATTACCGTATTTCCTCGATTCTAAGACGCACCTTTTTTCACATATTAACATGTCTGAAATCGGGATGCGTCTTATCGATTTAGTAGAAAAACTGGTATTTGGAACTGATTCCTGTACTGGATTCGGGTTAGCTGTACTGCTGTCACGTTCTAATCCCCACGCTCGGTTTGGACATGCTTCCCCGTCTCTCATTTTCATTGGCAGAACCACTGATCTTCCACCTCTCACCCGCTGACCTGTCTAATCCCCTGGTCGCATTCTTCGCGGTGGCCAGAGGGTTGGGCCCATGCTATGTCGTGTGCTCCTCCCAACACCCCAGTGGACAGTCTGTGTGTGCACCCCAGGCCCAAGTCTCATAGAGACAATGCACAGCAACCAGCACAACCACAGGGGCCTATGAGATCATCCAGGCCCCACCTCCCTGTGCAAGTAACACCAAGAGTCACGGGGTGCGCGAGAGAGTGAGGGAGTGTCACAGATATGTAACACACAAATATATCTGTATTTTTATATGCACAACACTTCATAGAATACAGAAGTTGTGTGTGCGCATGCGTACGTGCATGTGTACCAGTATATATATATTTTCTGCACATTTAATGTAGTGTTTCTTTTTCCCCAAATTTTTTTATTAAATCAATGGTGCATCTTAGGATTGATGACATCTTAGAATCGAGGAAATACGGTAATAAAATGGCTGCTATATTTTTTTGAAGCGTTAAGTCACTTATCGAAGTTTAGTGAATAGAGGCCAAACAAACACAAGCGCATCAATCAAAAGCTAAAATATACAAGAAAAACAGTGATATATAAGTAACAAATATAAATAAATCAAATACAAACCCTTCTGCAGTTTCTGAGGATCGTCTCTAAGGAAAAGAACCTCCACAAGGTCTCACTGGAACACAGATGCAAAGGTTAGAGCACAACTTCAAGGAAACACATGCAAGGTAGAAAAAACACACGCAGGGTAGAAAAAACACACAGTTATAGATAGTAGTAATTTACAGTAATTGCGATTTAGGTGGGTTTTAAATGATGTTGCACTCAAAAACAACAAAAAAAATTAGTTTCTTCAATTTTATCTACATATTAAATTTTAAACACACATTTAGACCGAGTTTGTAATCACAAACCACGTGCAAATTTTATGACAACAGCAGTACACATTGAGCAAACAATTGTGTTTAAAGTTTATTTTTTAAATGTAGAAAAAATAAAATATAGAAGAACATACCCTACCCAACTGACAGAGGTATCCAGCTACCCATGTAAAAACCTCCAAAAGTGGGGTTTATCAATTAAATTAAGTATGATTATTGTGATATTTTGAGATGTATGCTCAAAAGAACTATTTTAGAGATTATTTAACAAAGTGTCCTAACTGCAAAACTGGAGAAAGAAACTGAACCACATTCCTATTTTGGGTTCAATTAATTGCAGGAGTGCTGTTTTGCTTTAATGCACAGACATCATTATTTTATAAAATTGAGTTCCTTTCTTTTATTTTAATTAGAATATCACAAATTCTGTTGAGACAATCAGTATCTGTGACATAGGAGGCAGGAGGCTGCTCAATTGCAATCTTGGAAAAGGACAGTGTCATCTTTTAATAATTATATCTCTCCCGGTCCTTGGTTTCTATGAATGTACTGTAGAACTCCTATTTTTTTAAATTAAAGAAACACCCTAATTTATAATACACCCAAGGAGATTCCTTCTTTCAGTTGTAAATTTGTGAATATGGATCTGGTATAGCTTTGTAGTAATATACTGTATTCCCCAGTATGCCGATGAGGAAGTTGCCCACTAGCACGATGAAACACGTAGGGTGAATTATTTGGACTTGCTCCTGCTGTCATATCATAGTGACAGAACAAAAAATTGAACACCTAGGTGAACGATGCGCTTGTAATGACTTTGGGTTTTAATGCTATTTGTGTCATTGTAACCATCTAGTTAGATGAGTGTAAATAGGGCACATACAAAAAAAATTCAGATAATAATAATAATAAAGCACAAACGACTGTTCCAAAAATACTTCAAAATACTTAGAACTTCATAAAAATCCCTGATAGATGTACCCTTCTATAAACGAAAAAATGCAATAGCATACACTTAGCTTTAAACTAAATATAAAATAAAATCCATATAAAGAGATGGTGATGTGAGTTTGTTGGATTCTGTTCCAAACTGCAGTGTCCTCCTCTTTAAATCTTTGATGGTTTGTAAATCTTTGAGTGCCGCCCCAATTCCAGGATCACCAATCCATGTACAGTAGAATAACCTCAAAAAAAATGAATAAAAACATATGGGGCGCAGAAAATGAAACTGAGATTCAAATGCAATTTATTATAACAAAGTTGAATAATAGATCACTCACATAAATGCTGTTTAGCAAGTGTTCTGGATGCCTGCTGCTGGAGTCCTTATGAGTCCTATTAGTGGAGAACCTCATTTTACCTTCTGCTTGCTGCTGTTTTACTGTGTCTGATTCCTGTTTCTCCTGGGTGCACTGTGATGTCTGTCAGGATGGTTTGGGCTTAATGAAGCATGCAACGGCCCCTGTTCGTCCACAAGGGTTGTTCCGGTGCTCTGTCTCTGCTCTCCGCTCCCTTCGCTGTGTCCACATGGTTCTGTGACGTCACCAGAAGTGACGTAACCCGTTGGTAGCAGGAAATCCTATCTGATACTGTAGCCATGCTGAATCCCTTCTGACACTGTGGCAAGCAGAGCTGTTACGGCTGCGTGTTCTCACCTCAGATGTGAACTTCTGTAGTAGAAGGACAAGAGCTCCGATAAAGCTGCTGGCAGGCTACTTCTCCGTGTATGTGCTTTACATGTCCTGCAGTGCAGGCTTTACATCTATCTACAGTATCTATCAATCTATCTACACCACGTTGTAGCATCTTTTAGTCCCAGATTAAGGCAGGAAACATAGTACTTCTCTGTATGGGGTTTATTTACATGGATAAATAATATACTAACAGGCCCACCGTCCCTTTAAGTCAAAACAAAATCATAAAATAAACTTCTACTCCTCTTAGGAGACTAACTACACAAAAATCTTCAATCCTTACTACCCAGATGGACAGCTAAGATGATTACCCCCCCAAAACAGGTACTATTACAGCTGAACACATATAAAGTCTCTGAAGACAGCAATATAGGGTTTCCCTTATCTGTTACTCCTTTGGAGCAAACGTCCCCGCTTCAGCATGGTCCCGCATCCTTCCTTCCTAGGGGAGCTGTGCCCCACGAGAGCTAAGTGAATCTCTCCTCTGTAAATCCAATGTTAAGGACAGGACATCCCTGCTTCAGCATGGTTTCTCATCCTTCCTTCTCTGGGGAAATCAGTCTCTCTCTCTCAGCTGGGCAGCTTCCTGTGTCTGCCTTAAAACACTTCCTTGTTCATTCAGACCAGGCTGATTAGGTACACCTGATGGTAGCTTATGTAGCCATGGCTAGTTCTGGCTATCCTTCTGTCCCCCCCCCGCCATGTGAGTCCTGTGTCAGCCCCCATCTTGGATTTACCCCTCCTCATGCAGCTTCCTTGAGTGGCATGAGTGGAGGTGGGACTTGGCCTTTGATTACCCAATCCTGGATGCAGACCTGGTGCCCTCCCCTTCTACACCAGGGAAGAGGCAGCTCTAAATTGTAGTCAGTCTGGATCTCTCCCTCTTGGGATTGAGACGTGGCCCCAGCCTTTCAGGGGGCTGAGGAGGAGTACATGGCAGCTTGCCAGGCCTCAAGCCCAGAGCTGGCCTAGGTACTATCAGAGGTTTGTAACCTGTGTAAAGAGAAATGTGTCCGCTGTAATACTATCTGCAGTGGCTGCAATAAAGAAATTCTGTTTTATATACCCCTTGCCTGAGTCTACAGTCCATCAGTGGAGGGGGGGTGTATGGAAGACTGGTTCCACAGTGGTGGATTGTCTCCAGGAATGCTGGAGCCTGTTGATGGAGGCGCTCACACCACTCTGAACTGCAGCATCTAAAAGAAAAGCCTATCCATAGATGCCCTATTCCAGCACCTAGAGGACAGTGATGGTATCACAATATATATATATATAAACAAACAGAAGTTCAGGGCACTCTAAATGGGTAAAGGCAGGGTAAAAACTTATCTTCTCCAGACGAGGTGCTAGCAGTGCAACCAGGATCACCATCAAGCTTGAGAAAGGACCGGGAGGTCTGAAACGTTGCTCCATTTTTCCTGTGTTTTACCCTGATGCTTGTGATGTTGGATTAAAACCTTTTGTATTTGGATACTATTTTTGAGTGCTGCAGATTTTGTGCTTTTGTCATATATATCTGACTATCAAAAGGACTGGTAGTGTTTAATTTTTACTTTTATTTTTATTCTTTTTTCTCTCTGATTGTTTGTTTTTCTGTATTCCCTCTTTGGGGTCAGAGATATTATTATTACTATTATTATTGGTCGTTTTTATATTTTAACTGTGCACTTTATTGTATCGGATTGTTATATTTATATTTTGATATTTTAATTATTACACTGTTGTTATTGAGTTATTAGTTTATAGTGTTGATCACGTGGCGCTGCTTGATTTATACATACACATATATACAGCAGTGATTTAGTCTGGAGATGTTTTTCCCCGTCAGTCAGTCAGTCTCCACCAGTTCCACCTTTATGCTGCTCCTATACACTGTAAGTTTGCAGATTCATTTTATTCTCACACACATTGTTATTGTGATTATTGGCTTTACCATATAATCACTGTCCTTCTATTTTTGCAATAGTATTTTCAGTGTCAAATTTATATATTGATGTTTATATATATACAAAATGGTATTGGATTGTTTTTAAATATATATATTCAAATATATATTCAAATATATATATATCTATATCTATATATATCTATATATATCTATATATATATATATTTATATATATATATATAGATATATATAGATATCTATATCTATATATATAGATATATATATATATACTAGCTGAGAGACCCTGCATTGCCCGGGAGTCACATTGTCCCACCACCCACACACACTCTGTCCCCCCTCCCCCACACACTGCCCCCCCCCCCCCCCCCCCTCAACACACCCCAGGTCCCAACCTCCCCCACATACACACTGTTCCTCCCCCCCACACACACTGTCCCTCCCCGTGACTCGCGCTCCCCCCCGGCGTCCGCTTGGTCCCCCGTGACTCGCGCTCCCCCCCCCGGCGCCGGTGCGGATGGTGTTTGGCGGGAGATGTGTGGCGTGCGGTGTCCTCCGGAGGAGGAGCATGTGGGCCGGTGCCGATGGTGTTTGGCGGGAGATCTGTGAGTTGCGGTGGCCTTCGAAGGAGCTCCGTGCGGGCCGGTGCCGAAGTGAGTACCTAGCATAGTGTGTGTTTGTTTGTTGGGGGGGTTGCGGGCCGGTGGCGATGTTGTTTGGCGGGAGATCTGTGGCGTGTGGGCCGGTCCGCGGCTCGTAGAGTGTCTGAGGTAGCGGGAGGGAGATGTGTGGCGTGTGGGCCGGTGCCGATGGTGTTTTAGTGTAGGCCGCGGCCCGTAGAGTGTGTGCGGTAGCGGGAGGGAGATCTGTGGTGTGCGGTCCGGTCCGCGGCCCGTAGAGTGTCTGAGGTAGCGGGAGGGAGATGTGTGGCATGTGGGCCGGTGCCGATGGTGTTTTAGTGTAGGCCGCAGCCCGTAGAGGGTCTGCGGAAGCGGGAGGGAGATCTGTGGCCCGGGGGGGGGGGTCGAGGGTGGTGTTTTGAAGAGGCAGTGTGCAGTGTTTGGTGTTGTGTGAATGTCTGTGTGTGCAGTGTTTGGTGTTATTGTGTGTTGTGTGTAGCTGATTCTGTACCTGATTCGGCAGTTGCGTGGTAGCAGACGGTGAGGGTTTTGAGAGCTGTGAAGCGTGGCCCCAGAGCAGTGAGGGTTGAGGATTAGGTGCTGCAAATGCAAAGCGTTCCCAAAGCTCAGTGAGGGGTGGGACAGGGAAGTGGTAGCTCAGTGAGGGGTGGGACAGTGTGGCATTGGTGTTGGACGCAGGCCAAATTTGATATTATTAGCGCTGTTTTGCACCTATCCTTTTTTTTTTTTTTGAGATATACCTATACACATACTCTCCCAAAGATATTTTTTTTTTTTTGAGATATACCTATACACATACTCTCCCAAAGATACACAAGAGTAGTGTTGCGCCCCCGGGTAGACCAATCATCTCGGCTCGGGGGGTCATTATGCCACCCTATCTCACAATTTGTGGATTTCTACATGCAGCCTCTGGTAGCCAAGATGGGTTCATACATCAAAGACACAACGGATTTTATCAAGCAGCTTAGTGACCTTTCTGTTGATATAACAGACGTCAGATTTGTCACTTTGGATGTGTCCAGTTTGTACACTAACATCCCCCATATTGAAGGTCTAGAAGCTGTGCGTATGAAATTTGAAGAGTTTGGTGTACAACAATGTCCCCCTGTAGAATTCCTGATGCTACTCATTGAGGTTATCCTGCACAAAAATGTATTCAGATTCGAGAAACAACATTACTTACAGCTTACAGGGACGGCCATGGGCTCAAACATGGCGCCGTCCTACGCGAATCTGTTCATGGACCTATATGAGCGAATGCACATTCTACACGATGGTACCTATGGACAACACATTGTCAAATATCTGTTATATTGATGATGTCTTTATCTTGTGGGATGGCAGTGAGGAAGAATTGATAGCGTTTGTGTCTGCTCTGAATGAGATTCCATCTACAATACGCTTCACCCTTAACTATAACACCAAAGAAATTGCCTTCCTTGACACAATAGTATATAAATCTGGTGGGTTGTTGGCTACCAAACTCTATCGGAAGAGCACTGACAAAAACTCCCTATTGTGTGCAGCTAGCCATCACCCACTGCCAATGAAGAAGGGCCTTCCCTATTCGCAGCTCCTAAGAGTCAAGAGGATTACGACCGATCCGGAGGAGGCACAAAGGGCCCTCATACTGATGGCTGCACACTTCCGTGAGAGGGGTTATTGTGCTAAGGACATCCAGTTCGCTTTACAGGAGGTTGCACAAATCGACAGGAGTGTGCTATTGACACCAGTGTCCAATAAACAGGTCACTAATAGATTCACATTTGTCAGCACCTTCAGTACAGCCTCAAACGAGATTAAGCGTAGTATCCGGGACAACTGGCGTATCTTGGCAAATGACGAGAAGATTGGTGCGTGTGCATAAGAACCACCATTGTTCTGTTTTCGGCGAGGCCCCAGTATTGGTGATATGGTTACTGGTTCTGATCCCATAGAAAAATATGCTGTCCCCAAAACCTGGTTGGCCAAGAAACCCGGCTCGTATCGGTGCCACGGCTACACTAACTGCCAGTTCATGCAGCAGGGCCCGAGTTACAATCACCCGCACACGGGCATATCTATCAAAATCAAGCAAGCACTCAACTGCGAATCCAAATTTGTGGTTTATTACATCAGATGTCTCTGTGGACTCCTGTACATTGGCAAGACTATGAGGATCCTGAAGGAGCGGATGGCCATGCATCGCACGACTATCAGGAAAGCTCTAACGTGTGGGGTCAATGATATGGATTTAAAATGTCTCCCCGTTGCTAGACACTTTAAAGAACAGACATTCCTTGGCCACGCTCAGATGCATGCCTATCTTTCAGGTCCCTGTACCCACATGGAGTGGTGACAGGGGCAAAATCTTGTTACAACAGGAGGCCAGACTCATTTATGAATTACGGACACTGTCACCTGGTGGCCTAAAATTGGGGTGTTTTCTTTGATTGTTCTTTATTGCTTAATCTGCATGTGTGTGTTTTTAGGATCATCTTTATTTATTATCTTTTACCATCTGTGATTTCAAATGTTCAGCAGTTTCACTTCTCTTGCACAATATTCACTTCCCTTGTTCTCTATGTATGAATATGCATTTGCACGCTTTAGATTTGTCCCCCCCTACCATATATACCAACTGGCTTTCAATAGCTAGCAGTTTTATTATGAGTCATGGTTACATATTTATGCTTCCTGACGGTGCCGACGATTGCGGTGTTGTCCCTGATGTTTATAATGACTAGTGCGCATGCACAAGCTGTCGACTGGCGTCTGAGGTTGCCAGGGTTATTAGAGACGCGATCTGTGTCCTGATTCAGCAAATAGCTGCGTTTCCTTCATTGGCTCCCCGGCTTACAGCATTTATTGGCGCGCATGTGCAATGGGTTATGCGCTGTGGACACCGGCATTAGTTGTCAGGTTATGACGTCAGAACGGGCCGTTCTGATTGCAGAATTGAATTCCCTCCGGTTGCAGGCCTGGAGGGAATGACTCCTGTACAGGTATTGGTTAGGGTTATGGGACAGACAGGTGAGGTGCATCTTGATACTGATTGGGTGATGGTGATTGGTGTATTTTGTTTGTGGTGTACTCTGGGTGGGGGTATATATGTGGGTCACTCACACTTGGTGTTTGCACGGCCCTGAGGAAGGTCTCCCTGTGGGACTGAAACGTTGGCTTTCGTGTAACTGTTTGTTTTTGAATACAATTACCTTTTGGATTACTCTTTGCTGTATGCTGTCTCTTTTACCGGTTTTTGGACTGGTAATTATGCTGTATATATATTTATATATATTTTTTGGAAAATCTTGGTTGTGAGTGTCTGGAGACCATTTGATTGGTCCGACGGTCCGCCCTTCCACGGCTTTCATTGGACGGTGTTTCCCCCCCCGATGGCCTGCCCCCCCAAGCTCTCATTGGCCAGTCTACTCTAAGCCACTGTTTCACTCACACACCACACTCTCACCCGTGTGGACTCCTCACACCTCAGAAGCTTCCTCATACTGTGAGCCCTGTGATTTGTGAGCCTACCCTGCGGATTACATCCGTAACAAACACACACACACACACACACACAGACGCTGACCACGACACACAAAAAAAGTAAAAAAATCCCCCACAATGAATGCAAGTCCGAACTTGCCCCCCCCCAACTATCACTCATCAGGCCCCTCCTCAACGGCTGTCCGCCCACAGCTCCGTTTTGACTCCCCCCAGGTCCGTATTTGCCCCTCCCCCAGCTCCCATTTTGCCCCCCCCAGCTCCGTTTTTGTCCCCCCCTAGTGTTTTGACCCCCCCAGCTCATTTTGACCCCCCCAAGCTCCGTTTTGACCCCAGCTGTTTTGCCCCTCCCCCAGCTCCTTTTTGACCCCCCAGCTCCGTTTTTGACAACTCACACCACACAACACACACACACACCACACACACACACACACACACACACACACACACACACACACACACACACACACACAACACCACACACACACACACACACACACACAGAGTGACACACTGTGACAGCACAGTGACACACACACAGTGACACACACAGTGACAGACACACTGATACACACTGACACCCCCCCTTTCCCCCCACTCCTTCCCTCCCCCAACCCTGCCTTCCCGACCCAGCCTTTCATCCACCCACCGCCCCTGCATTTCACCCTCCCAACGCCCGCCCTCCCGGCTCTGCCTTTCACCCACCCGCCGCCCACCCCTGCCTTTCATCCACCCGCCACCCCTGCCTTTCACCCACCCAAAGCCCGCCCTCCCGCCTCTCACCCACCCGACGCCCGCCCTCCCCTGCCTTTCACCCACCCGACTCTGCCTTTCACCCGCCCGCACCTGCTTTTCACCCGCACGCCCTTTCACCCACTACCCGCCCGCCATTCACTCACCACCTGCCTTTCACCCACCACCCGCCCGCCCCTGCTTTTCACCCAATGCCTTTCACCCACCCGCCCTCGCCTTTCACCAACGTGCCCTCCCGCCCCTGCCTTTCACCTACCCGCCACCACTCGCCTCTGCTTTTCACCCACTCGCCGCCCGCACTCCCGCCGCCCCGTCCCCTCCCGCCCGCACTCCCGCCGCCGCCTCACACCCCTGCGCCCCAAAGCCGCCGCCCGCACTCAGACACCCGTCACACTCGACACACACCCGCCGCCTCCCACCCCTACGCACCAACATCACTGACCAGCTGCCGCACCCACTCACCACCCACCCAGCGTCTCCTGCCTCACACCCACTCGCCACACTCACACCCCTACGCACCGACATCACTGACCAGCCGCCGCACGCACTCACCAGACACCCGCCGCCTCACACCCTAGCAGGAGCCCCACCCAAAGCCAGCACTCACTACCCACCCACCACCCGTACTGAACACCCACCCGCCGCCTCACACCGTAGCAGGACACACACCTCACATTTTTACATCACTTATGTCACCAAAATATACATTGTACTGTGGTGTGTTAACAATAAACCATTTTTAAACAACATCGTATTACATTTTCTTCCATGTTTCTTTTCAACATTATTATACAACCTTTCCACCAAATAGTCAACCTATTGTTCCCCTATTTATAACTAATACTACTTATTACGGATTTACATCCCGGGCAACGCCAGGTATATCAGCTAGTATATACAATATATATATATATATATATATATATATATATATATATAATCAAAAAACGTTCAGCTGTGCTCCGCTGCTATCCTTGGATAATCTTCTATACACTAATAGAACCAAGAGGAAACAACAGAGGGTAATCCCAGAGAAAACAGGAGCAGCAGCACACCCAGTGGACAAGCAAGGGAACTGTGAATATAGTGAGTTTAGGTAGATACTGTAGGTCAAGGATATCCCTGACATTACTCCCCATTCTCCAGGGACGTCCTCCTGATGACCCTCCAGGTTTGGCAGGGTGTCCTCAATGGAAGGTCAACTTAAAGTGGGCCACATCTGATGGTCCATTGAAAGGCGAAGTAATAAGATAGTTCCCTGCCATTCGATTGGCCATCGGTAGGAGGCCAGTACCTTGGGGCAGTTGAGTGTCAGGATGCATTAAAACTAATAGGGAAAATGTAGGGAGGGGAACGGAAACCTCTCCTAGCTTAGCTGATAGTATAAGCCAGGGGTGCACAAACTGGGGGGGCGAGATTTTTCTGGGGTTGCAGAGGCCCCGCACTCTTCCCCAAGGCATTTAAATTAAATGCCGAGGGATCGCGTGAGGCCTCTGCAACTTCACTTACCGGGATTCAGAGGCTTGGTGTGATGTGTCGCCATGGCAACGCTGTGTCAAATGACCCCACGGCGTCATTTGACGCTGGTTGCCATGGCAACGTGATGTCACAAGACCCTGTGAAAAGAGGTAAGGGGGCTGCAAGCATGGGAGGGAGCAGGCAAGGGGGGCACAGCTCAAATAGTTTGCGCACCCCTGGACTATAAGCAGCAGTGTAAAAATATGGTATATAATAATTGACGGTGCACAAAACAGGAATTAGGATACACAAAGGAGAAAGAAAAAAGCACTGTGTATTAAACTCGATCAATTTGGTTGAGTAGTGAGAAATGATAAAAATTAACTTTTAAGATTGTTAATAGTAAAATAAAGCCACTATAGAACTAAATGTGCTTGAACAATAATATCACATCTAACTTAATAAATGTATTATTAAATGAATAAAACCGTGCGTAGAGTACAGAACCTGCAGCTATTAAGGAGGCTTAACCTGTCCAGGTGAATGTTATGCACAGATATCGAGTATCTGTTTATCTAAGCCTCTAGAGTGGATGAATAAAAGTTGGTTGAGATTGAATCCTGTTAAGAGAAGTGCTTGTGGTGGATGCTGACCATTGAAAATCAGTGGTTGAGGTGGTTTTAAAATATAAAATATATCTATTTTTAATTTAATTATAATGTACTACTCTGGACATTGAAAGAGGGCCCCCCATCTGCTATGTCTCCTATTCTTTATCACAGTTAGAATTTAGTAGTAGTAAAATACACAAACATAGTTAACTTACCTGACAGTATCAGTTAGAGTACCAGTTAATTAGTTGTATGTGACTTTTACAAGTTACAAGTTATTAGTTACTACTTTATAACACATCCTTATCTATTGGTTTATTAGCAGTAATAGTGTATGTACAGCTGCGGCTAAGCTCAATCTAAAGCTTAACCGCATTTTTTTTCACTTTTTTTTCTCCGGCCGGAATTGGCCGCGTGCCAGCCGCATCTCACGGCCGCACGCGGCCGGTTCTCCAATCAGCGCCTAATGGCGCTGAAAAATAGAAGCGCCTGTGGCGTCGAAAGAAAAAAAAAAGCCCGCGTCTGCACCGGGTTTTAAATTACTCGCGGCCGATTTAGATTAAGCTTAGCCGCAGCTGTATATATATATATATATATATATATATATATTCTATACGAAAGAGCGCAAG
The DNA here is from genome assembly GCA_036426205.1 of Ascaphus truei. Classification (NCBI taxonomy): domain Eukaryota; kingdom Metazoa; phylum Chordata; class Amphibia; order Anura; family Ascaphidae; genus Ascaphus; species Ascaphus truei. Next base: position 33,492 of record WSYH01004986.1, read on the forward strand.
AGACGCATCTATGGCATAATAGAGTATTTTATTAAGTGAAAGTTAAAAGATGATAACATTTTTTTTACATGTAGCCCTTTTTCTGAACCCTCCCAAAGGAACTACTGGTCACTGTACAACACCTGCGGCTCCAGGAGATCTGAGCCTCCGCTAGCTGGGAGCCTGGGGTAACACTCATACACTTGCTTAGCGCAGCGCCTCCACTTACCCAGGATCCCCGTGATGTGAGATTCCCCTGGGCAAGAAACATACAACACCATATGTGATGCAACCAACTTTACTGTAATATGATAATGCACGGCAACCTTATCACTCTATCATGCAACTTAGCAATAACACATATCAATACACACTATACACTAACGGTATAACCATAGTGGCTCGGCCACTCTCATCAGGAGAAACGTCTCCATCCTCTCACCGCGGGCCCCACACACCGTGTCCATGTATAGTACTATTGGTATAGGCTCAGTTCTTTAACCACTCGCTCAGTGTTCCTAAAGAGTTTGGCCTAAGGCGGGATCAGCGCCTGTTGACCGGTGTTGGTGCACTTGATGTTATAATACCTTCCGGTCACGGCAGTGACCGGTACCTCTTCGCAAAGGGTCAGATGAATCAGCAGTCTGTCTCCTGGGTCTCAATGTCCAGCCGTCTGGTCCCAGACAACTCGCCAGCAAACCTGCTCCGCACACTTGTCCATTTGTCCCTAGCTGTCCACACAGTAAGGGGTGATGCTCACTCTCACTATAGGCCATCCCTGCAGCACAGCAGCCTTCAGTGACTTCAGGGAACACTCCTAGGGGCCTACGGGGTAGCCTGTCCTATGCAGGTGGGTCACTGATCCCCTGCACCCACACTACCTCTCCCTTCACCTCCCGGATCCCTTCTCCTTAGCTTCTACCTAATACCTGCAGCAAACGTACTGCACTCACACGGAACCCGCAGCAACCCACTGCACTCACACGGAACCTGCAGCAACCCACTGCACTCACACGGAACCTGCAGCAACCCACTGCACTCACACAGAACCTGCAGCAACCCACTGCACTCACACCGTACCTGCAGCTACACTGCACACACACACTGTGCCTTCTTGTCAGCGCTCACAGCACTGCCAGCTGTGCCACTGACAAGACTACACACACACCTAAGGGCAGGGTCCCTAACCTAGGGGCCGTCCCTCAGTACTTACCCCCTACCTTGGTGGGGATTAGGGCCTGCCTGGGATCTGGGGAACCTTACCTGGTGCAGGAGCCACATGCTCCCTACACCTTTCCTTCCCCTTCCTGCTCCCAGCTCCAACTGCTAAACGTGGTCCCCGCAACATTGTAGCCTTCCTCCACAGAAAAAGCTGCAAAACCCTATTTGCTGGCTGGCTGCACTTGATGTGGGTGAAAGGGCAATCCCTAGAGGCTGCTGGGAATTGTAGTCCACTCAGGACCTCTTTAGCATTGGGACCGCGTGCGCTACCCTTACTGCGCCTGCGCGATCCTGTAATGGCTACCGCATGTGTGACCTCACGCCAACGTTAACATTGCTGCCGGCACTCCTGGCACTGTACAGCGCGTGCGCGACTACACTGCGCAACCGTGAGCAGACACAATGGCGGCCCCCGATAGCCAGGTGCGCCGCAGAGCCTCGGAGCGCTCCCTGCTCCTGCCCCCACCTTCTCGGCGTGCCGACGGGTCCTTCGCTGCCTCTGGCGGCACCCGCGACCACTCGGCGTGCAGGCAAGGGGGTCTCTGAGGCTGAAAAGAGACTAGGGCTACATACAATTTCAGTGGCTGTTCGTATTAACACAGAATTCAGGGACTGTAACTGGATGATTAAAGGTAAGTCAGTGTGGGGCACGTCTGCAGGGTGAGTATTCTCCTTCCACGCTGGGTGTTCTCGCGCATGTCAATGTCGTTGAATGCCCTCCGTTCGGTATCCGGAGTCGGTGGATGGTGACATCACCTCCTCAGCCCTGCTGCCGGCCATGTCTTCACTGCACGGGTCTGCACAGAACAGCTCTGCTGAGTCTGCCTGCTTTCTCACCCTCAACGCATTTTGTGGGTGCTCCTCCCACTTCCTCAGGAGTCTTGGAAGCGGATGTGAACTTACATCAGCAGTCTCATTTAAATAGCATGTCCGCTAATTATGGTAACTTGGCAGTAGGTGATCAGGGTAATCCCCAATAATTATGTAAACATTTTTTTGTAACCGTTGATATCTCTGCTGTACAGAAGATAGTAGCATTTGTTATATTTAGAAAAACTGATCAGAACAAATTATATACATGTAATGGAGTTTTCCCTGGGCCCTTCTGATCCTGACCCATATATGAGAAAATCCCCCAATTACATGTATGTATGATATGTGGTGCACCTGCTGGCTTACAGGACTCCTGAGTCTCCCGCTGGGTGTTAGTGGGGATATCACCATGACAGGTGTCTGAGGTAGTGTTCTGAGTCCTACTCACAATTGATACAGCGCCTCCACTCCATCAGGATCCCTACGGCCGCAGGGAGGAGTATCTGATGGGGAACTCCTGGGTGCATCTTCCTGTAGAATAACTCCAAACTCACACAGGAAGGGTTTCTTGAACAAGGGCATCTTTAATGACATCTCCATTGGCAGACTGCCCATCATAGCGGTCGTACTTAGCCACACATATCCATGAGGTACTCCACGCAGAAGGTTCCTCCTCTCTCTTAATTGAGTTGCTCTTCCACCTCTCCCCTAAGGGAGATCACCATCTGTGCCAGGTCCCTGGACACAGTGTGTAGCACTCTGACCAGCAGAGCTGAACCTTGAACCTCACACTTAATTGAACTAGATCAGAACTCAGACATAACTCAACCAACTAACTTTAGGCAGTTCTGTGTATTATATAGACTCCAGAAAAGACCCACCTCCTGTGTCACTAACAGTGGACACAAAACATGCTGTCACTTCCTTTGCTACATATGACACATCACCAGGGTGTTGAGGGCAAACCTCCATGATAGTTACTGGCAACCCTGCCTGCTTACCAGGATTACTGCCAGCATGGAAGAGATCTGTATATCAATTTTACATATGGCTACATACACAAAGAGAAAAAAAGAGAGAACGAAAAAGAATGAAAGAAAGAAAGAGAAATAAAGGAAAAGAAAGAGGAAAAAGGCAAAAGAGAAACAAATCGAAAAAGGAGAAAAAGAAAGAGTAGGCAGCAGGAAAAAAAAGCGAGAGAAAGAGAGAAAAAGAAATAAAGACAAAGAAATAGAAAGAATGAGAGAGAAAAACACGGAAAGATTACGTTTAGGAGAGAGAGAGATAAGGAGAGAGAAAAACATGCCAAAAAAAAAGTTGATTATTCTTTTTACCCGGTGAAAATTTTTTTGAGGCATTTCTTTTAAACTTCACTAGTTATGGGTGAAACTCATGTTTCAAAGAACATTTTCACTAAACAAATGAAGCTCATACTTAAACAGGGAACGGCTAGGACACACTTACAGAAAGTGAAACTTATCTTCCATTATAAAAGCTAGCTCGCTTCTTAATATAGACAAGAGTGACTCACTATTTCCCTTTCTCGTCTCCACACCATATTGTATTTGTCAGCCTATTACAATTCAATTGTTTTTTTTATTGTTACTGCAGCAACATTGTTGAGGGAAAATGAGCACATGAGTAAACATTTAAATTCATTGTCTTGCAGAAATTAAACCTGTCAGCAGCATAAATTTGCATGTCTCAAACAAGTACCACAGGAAAAAAATGAATGCGTAATACTATTTCTTCTGTCATTCAACTGGAAAATAACTCTGAAAACAGTAAGGCTACCTGTGTGTGAATATATAAGTGTGTGAATATGTGTGTGTGTGTGTGTGTTTTTAGTTAAGTTATGGTGAGTAAAAAAAGTGACAAAAACCCTCCACAGCAAAGCAAATGGAAATATTACTGTATGCTCATTTGCATGTCATAGACAGGTCTGCAACCCCGCCTTCCACCATTATCACCCAGCACACAGAACTTCCACTGCAGCAAGGGATTCTGGGAAATGACATGCAAATGAGCACACAGTGCCACTTTTTGCTTCAAAACCATTTTAAACATGGCTCCCTATAGGCTTAAGCTTGCTGCATGGTCACAACTTTGAGCCCAGCCAGGGTTAAGATGCACAGCCAGTAAACCCACCCACAGACAGACTGTTTCGTCCTTAATGGGTCTCAGCAGTGTGGGGTTGGTTACACTGGCTATGCAAAAAAAATATATATATATATATTTTTTTTTATATATAGTGGGCATGGTTTATGTTGTGGGAATGGTTTACCACTATGACAATCAATTTGTTTATTGGCAAATGTTTTTTTCTTTAAATGTAAAGTATGTTATTCAGTGCTTATCCATTCATTGCCATTGTTCCAATCCATATCCATATTGTGGGCATGGTTTACCAATGTGGCAGAATACATTTGTTTATTGGCAATTCTTTTTAATTTAAATGTAATGTATTTTATTCAGTGCTTGTTTTTTTATTTGTAGCTTGCTTATTCATTGCATTGTTCCAATTCATACCCATATTGTGGGCATGGTTTACCACTGTGACAATGGGTAGAGAGGGTGGAGGGTGTGGGTTGTACCTCGTGGAGGGTGGTTAGGCCTCCCAGGTGGGTAGTGGGAGAGGGTAAACCCATTAATTACCATAATAATTGCTAAGTTGATTAAGGGGTTGCAGGTCAGAAGTTATTTTTTTTTATTTTACTGTCTGTGTCCTCTGAAGACGAAGAGGATGAGGACGGCCTTCACCCTGGCAGGGGTAAGTACAACTTTAATTTACTATATGCTGGCTGGGTAATGTCTTGGTTATGTTTTATTTTTTAATGGACAAATGTACTATTATCCAGATCTAGATAATAGGGATTTTGCCCATTACTGTACTGTATGTGTTGAGGGGGAATGTTGGGGGTAGAGGGGGGTGGGTAGTATGGTGTCCATTCATTGGGGTTATATTTGCTCACAATGAGGGCATAGGTAACCACACTGGCAATCAATGGGTGTATTGGTGTTTGTTTTGTATTGTAATGTTTATTGGAGGTAGAGGGGGTGGGTGAAGGGGCTAATAGCCCCAGGGTGGGTGGTTAGGCCTCTTGGGTGGGTAGTGGGAGGTGTTACCCCTTTCATTACCATAGCAGATACTACTGCTATGGTAAGGACGTGGTTACCCCTCCTGCAACATTCCTGGTAGGCCTAACCACAAACCCTGGGGCTACTACACCCTTCACCCACCCTCTACCCCCAATAAACCAGGTAGCCGCTAGCTAAGGTAATGAAGCTGCTTTTATTTTATTATGATAACACAGTATTGAAGCAGGGGTTCTCCAGAGATGAACCACATTATTTTCACCCTCTAGGAACCCTGCTTCCCACGTTACAGGCCTCGGTATGGGGTGCCGGTATCTTATTCCATTGTTTAAATGGTCTGGTCTCTTGGGCCGTGACGCTGGAGAATTTAAACAGGCGGGGCCTGTAACATGGGAAGCAGGGGGTTCCCGGGGCTGAAATTAATGTGGTTCAGCTCCGGAGACCACCTGCTTAAATACTGTGTTATTAAAATAAAATAAAAAATGTGCGATCGCCTATTAGAGGCGCGCAGGGAGAGTGACTGATTCAGTTCCCTCTTACTGGGCTTCTCTTACACACAGGTGCAACCTGGTAGGATTCACACAACACGAGTCCCATTCCTATGCAGAGACCCTCGCTGTGTTAATCCAGATTGACCATTAAGTCTCCTTTCTGGGACTCCACGAGCACAGATGAAGAAAACACGGTACCGCAGCAGATTTAGGGGTGGTAGCACGACCAACCATAATGCTGTATCTGTACAAACTTTGATTCGGTGCTTCACTGTTTCTCTATGTATAGTACATGCCCTGTGTTTTCATTTTGGTGGTTGGCACAGATTGTTGTTGTGCCTCTATTGTCTTTACCCCGGAGTATCCTGTTGTGACTTTGTGATATATAAAAATATAGCTTTATTGGCTTATCCCCAATTACTTGTTTATTCGTCATTTACCTATGAGTACTGCGAACCCAGTTGGGTGTTTGTATAACTACACATACACACTCACGTGATGTGCATGACTAGAATCTTGGTACTTATAGATTAAATATTGCATAGTGTTTGAGAGGCTCTAAAACATTTTGAAGACCTTGTCCAATAGGTCCTCAATTTTGTCCCTCAATTGTACTGTTATTCTGGACCCAGGGTCATGTCTAGGGTATGAATGAACCCAGATAGCTTCAACTCAGCCCTCTTTCCAAAGCACACCAAGTCCTGTATATTTTCTTCACTTTATTTAGTAAAGCAGCAATAAAAACAAGCACTTGTGGATAAGATGTTTGTGTTTGTGTGGATGCTTTGTAGTTAAGGGCAGGTGAAAAGAATTGGCCTTGCCATAAGGGTGTAACAGAGATGGGTGCTGTACTTACGGTCTCCAAGGTGGAAAAGGAAGTGAGGGGGAATGTGGGTAAAGGGAATAGTCTTGGGACAGACTATCTGTGAACAAAACAGGGGGGAGGGCAGAATAACCCATTCTGAGAAGGATCTCAGCGGCTGCAGTAGCACTCACTGGCATAATGAAGATACAGGGATTGCAACACTGTGTCTAACACACAGGCACTGTGTGTGTGTACAGAGCAAAATAGATGCAGCTGGAAATGAGGAACTGACAAGCAGAAGCAGCAAAGTAAAGGGGCGGTGAAACAGAGATGTGATTCTTGTTCCATGACAACTGTACCAAACTGCTCATCTCTGATACATCTACTGCCATATGCTAAGTAAATAATACCAATACCAAAGAGAATTGCCAGGTCTTTGGTAAATAAAAGTTTTCAACAACAAACCATGTGCTATCTTTTGGTATAAACCTTGGACCTCTTTCCATAAATTGACAAATTGTCACATTCACTCACACTCTGAAAGGTCGATATGTTTCCAGTTGTCATACAAACATGTTTCACAAGTTAAGCTATCCTTTCAATGCATCATTTTTATTATTTTTTTGTTTACATTTATTTTTTATCATGATGCATATAGGTAAAGAAGACACATAACCTGCCATAACATTGCTACCCTACAAAACTCTATTAGACCACACAGTCATAATATTGTAAACCAGGGAGGGGAGGTTGGACCATTCTTGTTCCCTAGCCACGAGGAGGAAAGGGACATGCACCCTCTGCTTAACTCAATACATACTTATCCCACTAGATTCCTTTCTTTCCTGTTCTTCATAGATCCTTACAGCCTTAATCCTTTCATATCTACACTTCAATCCCTACACAAATTTTCTTAGCTTTTAGCTGTACTTTCAAGGCTTTACTGTGTGAGACATGTGGATGCTTTTATTTTTCTGGAGTACTAGTAGATATCTATATAAGTAATGATGCCCTACCTTATTTACGTATGTCGCATTTTCATTATATCCACAACCATCAACAAAGTCGGTATGCCTTTCAGACCAGCCCCTCCTTGTGCAGGTTCTGCTTATATATCCTGCAAAAAAAATTAAACATTTAATTAAAAATGTTTGTTTTTTATTGAAAAATAAAAAAATAGAATACAGTATATCATTTTTACAAATGAGAGAATTGGAGCTACAATCATTTATTAGCAACCTGTAATACCAGCATACTGTGGGAACTAAAGTACTCAACTTTCTGACATGATGTGGGGTATTTACTAATTGGTGGTGCATTCCTGACTCCATCCTCTTGCGCTCTGTGACATATTCTAGCTAAGACTCAATGTTCTACTGTAAGTGTTTGTAAGAAAATTGTTACCTCCTAGAATAATATATATATGTATTTATTATCGCAAGATGAAATTACTATCGTTGAACAAAGATGATACACCATTGAATTCCAAGGGATATCGAAAGACCACTATGGTAATTAGGAGATTAACCAAATATGGCTAATACCACAATTGCCCATTTGTTTTCAAAATAAAATAAATACACATTGACATGGCAGTACCATACATGAGACAGTAGCCAATAAACCTATTGATTGTCACTGTGGTAACCTATGCCCACAATGTCAATGAATGGGTAACCTAAAAAAACCATTAAAAAATGTAAATATAGTACAATACAATTAAATAAAAACATTTGCCAATAAACCCATTGATTGTCACTGTGGTAAACCCTGCCCGCAATATGGGCATGGATTGCCACAATGGCAATAAATGGGCAATGTAAAAAAAACCCCACCAAATAAAATACATTATATTTAAATAAAAGAAAACATTTGCCAAAAAAATGCAATGATTGTTAATGTGCTTATTTATACCCTGAAAGGGGCATAGATAAACACATTGCCAGTCAATGGCATCCTAAAAAAATTACAATGAAATAAAATACATTCACTGTGTTTCTTACCTTACCTCATCCAACAGCGGCACAACTCTTGAACCATGATGCAATGATCCTCAGCAGCATGAGGCAAAGAACACAGTGATTCTCAGTTGCTTGAAAGAGTCTCTGGTGAGTAGTTCTTCTTTCTATTTTTCCTTTCTTCTCCAACAGGTTAAGGAGATGTTGATCTGACAGCTTATTGGGCTCAAATGAGATGTGACAGACCTTTTATAAGGGCTGTAACATATTTTTGGCTGACACATGGTACATACACTAATTCGATTGGTGGACGTACCATGTGACGGCTTCCATTTTTTAATGATACAGTATGAAGTCATCTCAAAGGGAGGGGAGCCAGCCAATTAGTTTGCATGCCTCTCTCCCTTTTTGATATCACATCACTCCAAAAAAGGAATGGCATCACATGGTACATCCACCAAGCCACAAAATCGGATTGGTGGATGTACCATTTGTAGGACAAATGTGATGTCACATGCCTTATATAAGGTCTGTCACATCACATTTGACCCTAAGAAGCCACCAGATCAATATATCCTGGACCTGTTGCAGAAGAAAGAACTACTCACCAGACCTCCTCTTCAAGCAACTGACGATCATGGACTTCTTTGCATCATGCTGCTGAGGATCATTGCATCGTGGGGCAAGAGTTGGTGCTGCTATTGGGTGAGGAGTGTGAATCTTCATCCCAGCAAAGGTAAGAAACACGTTGATTGTATTTTATTTATTATGTATTTTTAGGATGCCTATTGACTGGCAATGTGTTTATCTTTACCCCTTTCAGGGTATCAATAAAAACATTGACAATCAATGCATTTTTTGGCAAATGTTTTTTTTAAAATTTAAATGTAATGTATTTTATTTTGTTTGTTTTTGTTTGTTTTTAGGTTGTCCATTCATTGCCATTGTGGCAATCCATGCCAATATTGTGGGCATGGTTTACCATAGTGACAATTAATGGGGTTATTTGGCTACTGTGTAATGTATTGTACTGTTCTGTAAATGTTATTTTATTTTGTATTTCTTTTGTTTTGGAAACAAATGGGCAAACGTGCTATTAGCCATTTTTGGCTACTAGTGCTTTTGCCCATTTGTATGTGTTGGGATCTGGGTAGAGGGGGTGGGGGTAGTTTCCCCAGGGAGGGTGGTTAGGCCTCCTGGGTGGGTAGTGGGCGGGGTTAATCCCTTAATTACTATAGCAGTTAATAACCTCTAAGGTAATTACGGGGTTAGTGGACAGTAGTTAGTTTTTTCATTTTAATGTTGCTGCCCACAGAAGACGCGGAGGACGAAGATGAGGACGAGAGCAGCCTTTATCCTGGCAGGGGTAAGTACAACTTTATTTTACTACTGTATATGCTGTCTGGGTTTTTTTTTAATAGGAAAATACGCCATTATCCATATCTGGATAATTTTGCCCGTTAATAATTTTGGTAACTTTTTGGTATTTTTCCCATTATTGTACTGTATGTGTTGGAGTAAGGGGGGTTGTTGGGGGTAGAGGGGGTGGGTAGTAGGGTGCCCATTCATTATCATTGGGGTATCTTTGCTCCCATTGAGGGCATGGGTAACCACACTGGCAATCAATGGGTGTATTAAATATTATTGATTGTTGTATTGTATTTGAATGTTTATTGAGGGTAGAGGGGTGTGTTGAAGGGGGTAGTTTCCCCACGGTGGGTGTTTAGACGTACCAAGTGGGGTTAACCCTTCAGGTGGCAAGATCAGAATGTGCGAGTTGCAGTCACGATGTGAATCTCTGAGCTATCCGAATAGCTCAATTTCTCAAAAAATGCTCGGTTTGTCTGAGCAGGAACGATTGGGAAGAAGCACTTCTCGAGCATGTTTGGCATGTTATCTGAGCTTTCTGAATAGCTACACATGCAAACTTGCTCGAGAAGTGACCAAAACTGTTGATAACTCACTTATCAAAGCTACTAGAATAGATCCATAGACTTTAAATATATATAACCAACACACATTGTAGGTTATATAATGGTCCCTTTATTAAGTATAATACTGTATTCATATGGTTAACATTTGGGCCATTTATAGCCAACATGAAGCATGCCACTAGCCCCTGAAGAAATCATTCTGGTTTTCCGAAACATAGAGCTTAGCATTGCATCTTCACTGGTTCCTCACAGCCCCCACCACGCAGTGTAAGCAGCTGCGAACTGGAAGCAGCGGAGAGGAGTCCAGAACTAGCAAGGACCAAATTGCAAACGCTGTCAGAATAAATGGTTTATGTGAGATGCCATTGCTCCATACGTCGGTTTTTGTATGTATGTATGTATATATATATACAGACTGAGGACCATATATATATATATTTATATGTATATGTATATATTTATATATATATATATGGTCCTCAGTCTGTCGCACCTTCTGTTGTATAATTTTCCTTTAAAAACACTTTCTATCATTTCTGTATGATGTTATTAATGAGTTTATAATTGTTATAAGTTCATGATTGTTCTGGAAACCACACAGACCTGATGTATTGGGTATTATATTGCTTATGGATTCACTACAAGTATCCAAAGTTTCATATGGTACTTGAACATGTTCTGTCGTGGATTTCAAAGTGCCATTACCAAAAATGTTGGTCGAGGCTTTGAGTGACTGCTGTTGACTCCATATCAGCATACGTTTGTACCAACAGGAAAAATGACTCTCAGTCCCAGACAAAGTAGATTATTGAAGCAGCAAGCAGAAAATTAATAATGGAAAAAAAAAAAAAAAAAATCATGAAATGTATACAAAAAAAATGTATTCCTTCATCTCAGAATATTTTGAATGCTCTGACATGCTTCACGAGGTTAGGTGAAGGATAACATTCTTGCATCAATGTGAGACTGGCACATGTCTCTTTCCGGTCCAGCAGTATATATACACACTATATCCATGAGCTGCTGTGATTATCACATCCTTCTGACACTCTAATAGCCTTTAAAATTGCCTTTAAAAAGAGCTGCCCTTCTATCCAATGTATTAATAGTTCATGTTTTAAATGGCATTTAAATTTTATATATATATATATATATATATATATATATATATATATATAATCAAAAAATAAATAGATGATACCGTTCTGTGGCTAACGAAATGCTTTTATTTGTGCGAGCTTTCGAGATACACTGATCTCTTCTTCCGGCGATGTTACAATGAATGAAGCAAGCAAAAGGTATAATTATAAACAGTGTCTCTTGGAATGTTATCTGTGCTGGTCCTTCCCCCGGTGTGGATGTGTTTTATGGCTAGAGGTGTCAAAGGGTTACTGAAAGCAAGTGAAGCAAGAGTGTGTATGTGTATCAGTGTGAATAAAAATGAATGGAGAGCCCACAGTATATACAGTGCTTTACACAAGGTGTATATATATATATATATATATTGTTCATTTTGTAACAAACAAATGGTATGTAGTGAAAAAGTCCCCAATCCAAGATGGCAAGCTTTGAGAAAATCAATATTGCACATGTGTACATTGGTGATTTGTCATATAAAATATGGTGATGACTACTAATGGGTTACTTTGCAAAATACCTTCAACTTGGAAAAAGTTGAAAGGGACCATGTCTAAGCAATCTATCAATTCGGTTTTTTTTTTAAACCAAATATGGCATATTTGCTTTTATCCAAATTGATAGCCATATGGTGCTTTCTGACTTTAAAATAACAATAATAATATTTATACTTGTGTAACACTGACAATGTATGCAGTGCTGAGCCCAGAATTTTGCAGGCACAATTAGTCTCTGCCTGCAGAGCTAACAATCTAATGCTGTTGCCCAATGTTACAAGGAGAGCTGATATTGGGATTGCCATGTTTCAAAGGCAATGCCAAGATAGTGACATTACAACTGAGCTACTCCATTAGCTCACCGCCACTTACTAAATATGGTGGGTTTTAATTAAATGTTAGTTTGACCACAATTATATCTATAGGAATGTCTTCTGTCTACCCTTTTTGTATATAAAGTCCTCTCCTGCCTAAAACCTCTCACTTACTGCCCCACACCTCTGGAATGTGTGTGTGTGTATATATTTCAAGGGGAGTGTGTGCACCACTATAACATAACTATAAAGCTTTATCAAATTGGCAAAACTTTACTTGTGTGCTAAAGATGTAAATGAAAAACTTACCTTGTTTATTTAAATTGTTGCTAAACACTACTGGGCAGCTGACATTGACAGTTTCTCCTAATTTAGCTGAGCGCCAGCATGTTACGTTATCCCAATATCCTCTACATCCTATCAAAAAGAGATAAAGCATAACATGAGTATATTTTGAATATAACAATAAAAACAAAAGCATGTGGTTTCCATCATTAGGAGTGTGCATACATAATGTGCAGTTTTATGTGAATGATGAGGATCTTAAGGAGGTACTGGGTGGCAATCCAAATGTGGTATGAGACGAGCCAAAACCATTAAAGACATGCTCATGCATAGTTATTTTTCAAGACCTCCCAAAGCAACATGGTTACATCAACGCACCAACTGCAAAGCATGTGAGTTTATCAACACAAGTAAAAAATTCACTGATGCAAAAAGAATTTAACATCAAACATCTAATTAATTGTATGACCGAAGGAGTCGCATACTTGACCACATGTGAACGTGGAATCAAGTATGTGGGGAAAACAAGGAGACAGTTTCGAAGGCGCATTCTGGAACACGTGGCCTCTATTCGCAATTGTTTGGATACACCTATCTCACGCCATGTGATAGAAATGCATAATAGCAATACAAAAGCTCTTAAATTCCAGGGGATAGAGAATGTCCCCCAAGATATCAGAAAAGTTAACTGGGATAGAGTTTTTCAATAACAGGAAGTAAAGTGGATATATACATTGGATGCCCTTTCACCTCATGGTCTGAATCAAGGTTTTGTATATACAGTATGCCGTTCATTTAACACTATCCACAATAAAACCAATCTGATAGGAGAATTCCCTAAAATTAAGATTCATGAGTTTGGACCGGAAAAATTTCAAGTATGTAAAGAAGGAATCAATCTAATAACTATGCTCTCCAAAATCTGCATATAACTATATACTGTAGTTTTCTATCAGTATTTCTTTTAATCTTTGATCTCTATGCATATTTTATTATGAGATTTGGATTAACCATCTCCTTGCTTGTCTAGCTTGCCAGCTAACCATCTAGCTTGTCATTTACATCCAATCAACGTTGTAACTTCCTCGTATAGAAATTTTATTTTGAAACAAACGGGTTACCATGTAACCAGGCGCTATTAATGAGACTCCTTAGGAGACCAACGATACCCCGGAATAAGCTGACAGAAGCTGACAAGAAAACGTTCGTCGAGTCTGTTACGTTGCATATGACGTCAAACGCCACAACAGGCTGCCTCAAGGCAGGGAGAGTCAGTAGTCCACGATCTGGGGTCTGGGAGAGTCTGTTTGAGCAGTATACAGTATGTATATATATATATATATATATATATATATATATACAGTGTTTGACAAACCTATACATTTGCTCGCCCCGGGCGAGTGGATTTAACCCCCGGGCGAGTAAATATTGGCCCAAGCAGCACACGTTTGGTACTAGGTGGCGAGTAGATTTTTTTGTGTGGCGAGTAGATTTTTTGGTGATTTGTCAACCACTGTATATATATATAAATATGCAAATGAGCATACAGGAATATTTCCATTTGCTATATGCTTTGCTTTGTTTCTACCTTTATTAGTCATATTTCCATCATAATCCTGCAGTTCGTAGAGTTTTTAAAGCTTTTTAAAAGCCATAAACCCTCATCGCCATATACAGTGTCTAATGCGCATGTGCAGGGACTTAGACAGTATTTCAGTTCTAGTCCGTGCGTCATGTGCAGGGACTTAGACAGTATTTCAGTTCTAGTCCGTGCGTGTCGCGCATGCGCGGGAACTTAGGTATATTTCCATGCTCGTTCGTATCCATTGCGCATGCGCGAGGACTTAGAAAACATTTCTATATTTGTCCAAGCACATTGCGCATTGTATCGTGCCACCGCGCATGCGCAAGAACTTAGAATTTGTGAACGGTCCTCCCTCCGTAATTGTGCGCATGCGTGGGGACTTAGAAATAATTCCAGGCACTTTCATAGAACGCTAGTGCGAACTGCGCATGCGTGAAAACTTAGAATTTATTTCATCAATTTTTGTGTATTGCGCATGCGTGAACACT